>JASANA010008279.1:0-18449 GCA_030248095.1 Ptycholaimellus sp. GST1_10
ACACGGGACATCGAGTTATTTATTGGAAAATTGAGTGTCACGAGCTTAGGCTTTCTATATATCGGTTGTAGCCCAGGACATAAATAAATCAATATAAATGAATAAAATCCTGAAATTATGATATGGGCCTTGTAATCTTAGAACATTTTAGAACATGCAAAAAGTGGAAAAATAAGATCTTCTTGAAGTTTTCTAATTGTAGAACAAACCGACATTAAACAAGTATATGGCGCAAAGCGCAATAGGTGACCGCGGAGCGCATCCTTTATATGATACTTTGTAACTCAAAAATCAAGTCTGTGGTTTCTCAACCAATTTCAAAAGTAAGCACAGATTTAGAATCGACATATAAGACTAGTGAACAAAAAAATCAACCCTTCTGTGCAATTCTCAAGACTTCAGGTACTACAGTGCAAAAACCGCATATTGCAATTTTCCAACTTTCTACCCAGAAAAGTAATGTTTTAAATGCTTCGGGACCAGTTCCACCCCTCCAGATATTCTTAAAATTTAATTACCTTTTAGCAAAAAAAAGTTTGTCCAAATCCATTGAGAATTCGCCATTTCTCAACATACCCCATTTTTTTAAAATTTCTACCCAACAAAGTGATGTTTCTTATGCTCCGGGATCAGTTCGACCCCTCCAGATCTTCCTAAAATGTTATTACCTTTAAGCAAAAAAAAGTTTGTCCAAATCCGTTGAGAATTCGCCATTTCTCAACATACCCCATTTTTCAAACTTTCTACCCAAAAAAGTAATGTTTCAAATGCTCCGGGACCAGTTCCACCCCTCCAGATCTTCCTAAAATGTTATTACCTTTCAGCAAAAAAAAAGTTTGTCCAAATCCGTTGAGAATCCGCCATTTCTCAACATACCCCATTTTTCAAAAGTTCTACCCAAAAAAGTAATGTTTCAAATGCTCCAGGACCAGTTCCACCCCTCCAGATCTTCCTAAAATGTTATTACCTTTCAGCAAAAAAAAAGTTTGTCCAAATCCGTTGAGAATCCGCCATTTCTCAACATACCCCATTTTTCAAAAGTTCTACCCAAAAAAGTAATGTTTCAAATGCTCCGGGATCAGTTCCACCCCTCCAGATCTTCCTAAAATATTATTACCTTTCAGGGAAAAAAAAGTTTGTCAAAATCCGTTGAGAATTGAGCATTTTACAGCATACCCCATTTTTCAACCTTTCTACCCAAAAAAGTAATGTTTCAAATGCTCAAATTCCGGGTCTACCCCTCCAGATCTTCCTAAAATAGCATTACCTTTCAGGGAAAAAAAAGTTTGTCCAAATCCGTTGAGAATTCGCCCGTTCCCAGCATTTCCAGACATATATATATATATACTAGTAATATAGGTCAGTGGCCGCGCTACGCGCGGCCACATTTAGTTAAAAGTTATGCCAACACAACCCAAATCTTGCTAAAAAAATTGCAGAATAAAGATGACTAAAGATCTTCAAAGTCATATTTTTTTTCAAAAATGGCTGTGCAAGGGCTGCTCTGGGTCTCTGCACAAGAACAACAATTCAAGAAGACATGAGGACATTCTCCAGGACAAAATGCATCACATGCTCCGAGAATTTGCTTACTCAAACTTGCCTTGAAGAAATACTTAATTTATCCCAATAACATCAGACTCCTAGGTAGGCCAGAATACGAAAAATTGGCATCAGTCAATCCATTTTTTTTCAAATATTTTATTTGAATCTTTGAAAAATAACCAGTTAATTTTATGCAGAACTGTCGTAGCTTTAATTTAAAAAAAAGTCCGACAGAAAATGTTGAAAATTGGAGGAGCTATGAAGTTCCAAAGTCAAAAATTGCCCAAAAATCGCAAAAATGCCAACGTTTTCGATTGTTTCATATATTTAACATAATCTGCGCATGGATAACCCCAAAAAATATTGAATAACTTGTCAAGACCGATTCATAGAGCTATCATATGCCAGTATAAGTAAAGAATTCAGGGAGCCCCGAGACCCCTCCCAAAATGGCATCACGCGTATTATATAAGATATATATATATATGAGGACAAAAGTTGAGTAACCTCTATAGACCGCGGAGCGGCCCTTCGGGCCGCTCCGCGGTCAAAAATCAAAATATAAAAATATATTGCATGTTTAAAGGCACAATGCCAAGAAATGCACCATCTCCAATCGAGCTCATATTTTTTTTGTAGGTACAGGGCATCAAGTTAGTGGGGCAAGCATATTTAGTTTCTGCAGTTTTGACCAAAATTTTTGAGAAAAAAATTCAGAAAAATCACACGTTAAAGCATAGGCATTGCAAATCTGGATAAGAAAAAAATTCACCAAAAATCGAGGAATGCTGTGCTAAAGCTTGCTAAGCTAAAATAGGTGAGATATGTGGAGATTGAAATTTTGGCGCCTTAAAACTTAAGAAAATTGCAGCGCAAAAAAGCGCGCAGCCCAAAAAGTGATGGTTTCCTATATTCTGACCTACTCAGAAGGTCGATGTTTCGATGCTATTACTTGTATAGCCTAGTCTAAATGATAGGTTTGATCAATGAAAGAGCCTAAGTTTAGTCAAATGAATTGTCTGCGTATGGTGAAAATTGTGTTCTGATCTTGTTAGTCCTTGGGAAACATTCCCACGGATTTTTCATGTTCACATTGGTCTCTACCCCGGATTCCAGCCAGCTTTGCAACTGTGTAATGAGCCAGATTCGTTTTAACACCTGACCCATTCTTACCCAGTCATACGATGTTTCACTCATTTTTCTTTACAACAGTCAAATAGATTTCTTGCTTGATTGGTTAAATTCTTATTTCTGACGAATAAAATTAGCAATTTCGAAGGGGTGTAGATAAGTTTCAGGGGGCGATTGGGGTAAAACAATTATCCCTGCCCCTTAGTTCAACAGCAATCTTTCCAATCAGCGCTAGAAAACAGAATTTCAAGACACTGCATTTTTTGGCACTGTGCCTTTAAGGAAACTTTCTCAATTTTTTCAAAAGTTTGTGCAAAAATCTCTAGAAATGACTAAGCATTTTTAAAAAACGCCTCCTAAATGAAAGTCATTCATGATTGGGTACCGTGGGGGGGGGGGAGGATTTATTCGGACAGCAAATTCAAAGTAATATAACTCAAGACCTTTTCAATATTTTTTCATGAAAATTTATCACAAGTTGCACATAAATGTTAGCTACATTGTGCTAAAATTTTTATGCCAAACGAATATAAACTCATGGATTTATTGTATTTTTTGTAAAATGATTGTATTGTTTTGTATTGCCCTTACAATATTTTGCTTATCAACACGTTTTATGGCTTAAATTGAAGAATTGGGCTTGCGCGAGCGGAGCGTTAGCGGAGCGGTAGCGCCAAGCCCCTCTTATCGAGCAACACAACCAATTGCAGCTTTCCCAAAGTTTGGCAGGCTGTAGCTCGTCACACAGACGTCGGAGAACGCTGCAAATAGGCTCAATCGACGCGCCGTGGTCGAATTGTGGGGGGTCCTCTTTAGACAAAATTTTTTTAGAGCCTTATTAAAAAAGTTATTTCCAAAAAACTTTTTAAAAAAAATGTCCGGTGTCCGGGCGCACACCGACCGTCCGACCATCCGACCGACCGTCCGACCGTCCGTCCGCAGTGTTGCAGACACTTTGGCTGCTTTTTGGGCGGAGATCTCAACGGTTCTAGGGTAAATCGGGCCAAAAAAGTATCAAGGCACCTCTATTTTGGGCATTTTCCGCGTTTTTTAGGTCGAAACATCAACTTTTTGGGTAAAAATTCAGTTTTTTGGGTTTTTTTTGCATGTTTTTCAATTCCAATTCTATATTTATGCTTTTTACAGGGTTTTTCGCCATAATAACAGCGCCATATAGGTAATTTCGAACGTAGATTACGATGGTGGCACCCGTTTGCTTCTACCTGGTCTGCGTGGTCTTCCACCAGGCCGTGGTGAACAAGCAGGTCATAATCAACTTCATCTTGAGGCATTGTAAATAGTTTTTGGTCTAAAAAAACAGCACCATATAGGTAACTTTGCGCGTAGAATACGATTGTGGCACCAGTTTACTTCTATCTGGTCTTCATGGGCTTCCACCAGGCCGTGGTGAACAAGCAGGTCATCACCAACTTCGTCTTGAGGCATTCTAAAGGGTTTTTGTGCCTACAAATAGCATCATATAGGTAATTTTGGACGTAGATTATGATCCTGGCAGCCCTTTGCTTCTAGCTGGTCTCCATGGGCTTGCACTAGGCCGTGGTGAACAAGCAGCCCATCATCAACTTCATCTGGAGGCATATTAAAGGGTTTTTGACCCTACAATTAGCATCATATAGGTAATTTGGGATGTAGATTATGGTATGTTTTTCATGGGCTTCCACCAGGCCATGGTGAACAAGCAGCTGATCACAAACCCCATCTTCGTCTCCATGCATAGGGGCCTTGCCCCTGTATGAAGTGGATGAAATTATTATATAGTGGGTTATACTAACCCAAAAAGTATCTCTTATCTATATTTTACCTGCGATTGAAGTAGGGGAAAATTTTTTATTTAGCTTAATTTGAATTCTACTTGCGACTGAAGTGGATGAAATTTTTTCTTAGCAAAAAAATAAGTTTTATATCTTAGATTGTGAACTTTGTGCACTGTAAAACTATCGTCAGTCCAATGTAAAACTGGATTAATTAATGATAAGAGAGCACCTTACTTTAATGACAATTTATTTGGTCAAAATGTAGTTGGCTCCCAAATTTTGCAGACTTTACCCATTAGTTGAAATATAATTTTTTTTTTAATTTTAAGTCCACATTTTTGTCTATTTTTTGAAAACTATCATATGTAGGTGAAATTAAACTGAGGCATATTTTTTGTAGTCAATTGCAATTAATTGCAATGGAGATAGGTAGCAGAGTCAGTTAAAAATTTTTTGCTGTGCATATTTTTTAAAAATGTTGCTACATTCTACTTTTTTTGGGACCTCAGATTTCAAATACACTTATTAGTATTTTGGCCAGGTGCTCTCTTATCATTAATTAATCCAGTTTTACATTGGACTGACGATAGTTTTACAGTGCACAAAGTTCACAATCTAAGATATAAAACTTATTTTATTGCTAAGAAAAAATTTCATCCAATTCAGTCGCAAGTAGAATTCAAATTAAGCTAAATAAAAAATTTTCCCCTACTTCAATCGCAGGTAAAATATAGATAAGAGATACTTTTTGGGTTAGTATAACCCACTATATAATAATTATCCTATAAAAGCGATTTATATATAGTATTATGATATTTAGGGATATATGATATTATTTACTATTACCAAAACCAAAACGTAAACGTATTTTGATGTCTTTGGTATAACAATCTGCCAAATACTTATCAATGGGGCCACAAAACGGATGTTCTCTGTAGAGACAAATAATATATTGCCTTGTGCTATATAATGTATAATAAATCCATGAGTTTATATTCGTTTGGCATAAAAATTTAACACAATGTAGCTAACATTTATGTGCAACTTGTGATAAATTTTCATGAAAAAATATTGAAAAGGTCTTGAGTTATTTTACTTTGAATTTGCTGTCCGAATAAATCCTCCCCCCCCCACGGTACGATCTTATATAGATTTTTGATGCTTGAAAATTTATAAATTTCTCAATCTGTAGCTTTTTGGTCTTGTTCTATATGAATGTCTTTTGAATTTACAACATTGAAAAAGCGCTGTCGCGTAATGAATAGCATTTTTACACATTTATACAGTTTTCAATCACGAACCCATGGCATCTTTGGAATCTAGTCGATAAGAATGTCCAATAAGAAGACAGAAAGGTAAAACAAAGCCCTGAGGCCGCGAGTTAAGGCATGGGATCAAAAATATCGTTCAATACAAGTTCAATAAAAACCGGGTGCATAGCCTTTTCCCTTTCGTCTGCGGTAATAAACAGATATTGATGGAGGCATAAAGTAGGTTGAGATAAGAAATAGCGCGCAGCAGAATTGAGCTCCTGAAAGTAGCAGGTGAGAGTTGAGGGTGAGTTAAAGAAGGGCAGCTTGTGAGTTGGCCGAGGACTGGGCCTTGTTGGGGGCGCTGTTGGAGGAGCAGAGCGTCCACTGAAGGAATGGCCAGACGCACTTGCGGAAGATGCCAAGGAGAAGCAGGAGTGCCAGTATGTAGAAGGCCAGCTCCAGTCCAAAGGCCACGGCCTCCCCAGTGCTGCTGATCCCGTCCAGCCACTCCCGCGGGTTCAGGAAGGACAGGAAGGATCCCAACTGCGTCTCCTCATTACAGCCCTGCAGGTTGCTTCCATAGGCTGGTCAACGCAGAGGAAGGTAAAGGATGAAAAGAGAACCTGGCAGATGCCCTGGTTGGCGGTCCACTGGTGGGGCAGGACGTACCAGGGCAGGGGCTTCGCGTGGTAGCGGAACCATTTGCACTTCTCCTCCACCCAGTCTCCGCCTGTGAGGGTTTGTGGGTTCGATGAAGGCTTGTGAGAGAGAGAGTAAAGGTTGAAGTACCGGCGGGGCTGAAGCAGACCCATCTGGAGCTGTTGACGGTGGCGGGGACGCTGAGGATGGCGCTGTGGTTGCGCGGTGCCCTGGCATGCACATAGGTGCTGAACGCCATGTCCGCCTGCGCCTTGTCCAGCGATCGATAAACATTCCCTGCAACGCTCTCTTATCAATTCAAAGTTTTTGCTTGTATTTTATGAGTGAAATTAATCCTAAATGAAAGAAAGATTTGAGAGTTTTGGAGCATGCTTGAGCCGAGCGCTTGTCTACGGTAGCTAGAAAGGGTCTTTTAATTTAGTGTGGCTAGCTGAAGAGGCTGACTCAGAAGAGCAGGGAGGCGGAGGGCTGACTCACCAAGAAGTGTTCCTTTGGCCCCAGAGAAGGAGATGTTGAGGAAACGATTGGAGAATTTGTCCAATCTGATATCCCCGCCAAAGTCCCCAAGCTCACTTCGATGATAGAAGAACTTGATCTCAGGCCGGTTGTTCATTGTCAAATCTGGAAGCGCAACTGCTCATTGGCTAGTTTGGCGTTTGATAGACCATTGAACCAATGGAGAGGGCAGGGCTGAGCTTGTGACTGACGGCTGCAAATCGTGAGTGCTGTCCTCCGCTTCGAACTACAGCGGAGCCAGCCCATCTTTCCAGCTCCTCCACAAAGCTTCCCAGGTGGAAATTCGAAAAAAAGCCCACTATTCCCCAGCCTCAAGTGTGAGTAGATAGATGCTGAAACCTTGGACTCGTGGCCTCGCTGAGGGTTGATGGAAACGTAGTGCTGGGCGTTGTAGGAGTCGGAGTAGGTCTGAGCCTTGCAGTTGACGACCTCCACGTGGTGCGCGTCCTGGAACTTCATCCAGCCACCGCGTACCTTCAACGCGCTGGTGGTATAGCTGGGATTGATGGGGATGGGCAGAAGGATGGAACATCCCAGGAGCCATTCTGGCGTCTGAACCAGCCCAGCTTCTCCAAGTCCCACTCCCGCTCGTCGTTCAGCTGCACATTGCTCCGCAGTCGCTCTTCCCCCGATTTTACAAAATACTGCCCTCAAAAATATTTCTCCCTCATTTGTGTTTACATTATTGGCAACGGTTAAAGAGAAGTGGAGCATTGTGAGATTGTGAAACATGAGCGAGTAAGAGGGAGGGCACAAGGGCAGAAATGAGCGATGAACCGGGTGCAAGGTATCGGTTGCCGTTGGTGCCGGAGAGAGCTAGGCGGAGTTTGTCCCTGCCCAGAGTGAAGTTCCGATCCTGGCGACTGTCCAGGGGGACGGAGAATGTGTTCACTGAGCGTTGGCGCCACCTTCCCGCCTTTTCTTGACTCCACAGCTTCAGCACGAATGTCGCTACCTAAAATCATCGCGTCAACATTTACACCTGCTAGACAACAATTGAGCAGTTTTACCGTGGCATCAGGGAGACCAAGTTTCAGCGCCCAGAAGCTCCAATCTTTGTATGGTCGGACGGAAACCTCGCAGCACAGCTCGGAGTTTATGCCTGTGCAGTTGTTTATACTTTTCCTTTCACACTTAGGAATTTGTTCAAAGCACAAATGCAACCCCCTTTTGATTATTTTCTAATTACAGCATTTGTTGATAATAATTTGTGATGATTATATGAAAAAGAGAAATTAATGGCGATAATGGATGCTGTAAATGGAAAACGGGCTTCCCTGCTAGCGGTAGGTGCAATTAGGTGCATGAAATTAGAAAAGCTGCAAATGACAAATATAACTGGGGGATACCATTGGGGCAGCCAGCTGCACTTTGAGCAGGATGAAAGGTTGTGAAGCAAGCTGGGGCTGGGGGTCTTGAGCAACCGTTGAATCGACTACGCCCACTGGGGCAATGACTGGCCCCTCCGGGACAGTCGCAGATGCAGTGGGACTGGATCAATGGGATGGCGAATTCGTATCTTTGTCGGATCGGGTGATGATCCTCCAGCTTCTTATACTTCAACCACATTCACCTTCAGCTACTGGCGAATATAAAGAGGTGTAGAAAGAGACCTGGAGGGTGTACATGAGTGACTCGTTGTAGCTGGAGGCGACTGGAGCTTGGGGAGGCTGGTTTTGGTGTGAGGAAGGTGCGGGCTGAAGGTGAATGTGAAAGCAGGCGGTTTCATGCAGACCTAATTCCAAGCGCATCGTCGTGGCTATCGAAATCCTTGCTGTCTCTGCCTCCTCCTCTTCCACCTACAATAAATCATTCCTTCACTTCTTTGGCCAACTGCTCTTTTAGCAATTTGAGCTAAACATTAAAATATAGCCCTCGCACAGGTAAGGTGGAACTTACAATGCCAGTAAGGACAGTGGTCCTCTTGCAGTGGGGGAGTATGGAGGGTGCCGGCAGTTGTTCCGGAGCCGCCACAACTTCTCTGCTCAGCCAAGCCAGCAGAACTGCCAACAGCGCCATCCGCAGCAACCCCAGCCACCTCTCACATCTTTACCGCATTTCCACCTTGCAAGCAAGAGCATTCAAATGGTCTCTGTGAAATCCGCGAAGTCTTCGCTCACAGGCAAGAGGGTGGGCGGGAGTGGATCGGGTATGCGTGAAGCAGCGTGGGAGTGTGTGAGGGAGGCGTGCCTCTATCCCAACGGCGCTACCGGTCAAGAGGGCCTATTCACCGTCCTCCTCCCTCAGTGACCTTTGAGGACCCGTTTACCGCAGCCTGACTCAACCCGCCCTCTCTGCCCAAAGGCCAGGTCGCCTCACTCACTCACCGCCTAGCTCCCACCTGCCTCCCCGACAGCGGCACGAGAGTAGGCTGGGAAAGAGCGGGAAGAGGGCCCCCCGGTGGTGGTGGAAGGACCTTCCTGCCCCCCTGATGCTGGTGCCAATTGAGTGGCATGCTCCGGGAGGGGATGAGGGCGTCGAAATGCATGAGTGATTCCCGTGGGCAAAAACGCAATCAGTGCTGGGAATCGCGGGGGCAGGCAGAGGCGGGCGATTGTTTCAAGAGGGTCGACCTGAGTGCCCCTTCTTTTCCCTCCCTCCTCCGCCCTCCCTCCCGGCCAAAGGGGCCGTCATCCTCAGCGAATGGGCCGTGAACAATGTGAAAAGGGGCGTCGGAGTCTCTCACGGCCGTTACGCGCCCCGCATTGCGCCGATTGAGAAAGCATAAACTCCTAATCGCCTTTGCGCCAAGGGAAGGAAGGACTAGGCTGGTGGGCAGAATGGGCGGATGAGAATGTCCGGTGAAGAAGAGAGGGCCCCACACCTCTTTAGACACTGACGCCCTACAAGTGCGCCTCCCATTGTATCCGCCCCCGGGTTCCTGCGCAAACAGAACGCTTTTGCAAACCAGACACACGGCCAGCCCTCTTCTCCAATTCTTGAGCCATGAGACGATGCACTCATGCTCCTCTCTGCAGCCAGGGAAAAGAGCAGGGCTGTTGATGACTCAGGAGCTCTTTGGAGTGTCCTGGGCAGTGCAAGGGCAGGGTGCTAGTGCCCAAATGACAGCCACAATTGGCGCCAGAAGTAACCTCCTACGGAGGTTGGCTGTGAAAAAGCGGACAGAGAAAAGGCGCTGGGGCCACATTCTCCCTCTCCCTCGGCCACCATATTAGGCGCGCGTGCCACAAATCACACACACCCCCCGCCCCACTCACAACCTACCCCCCGGCCCCCCTGCTTCTCAAACTCCGCCGCACCCTCTCTGCTCTGATAAACCACCCACCAACTCTCTTCTTGCCCCCTATTCTCTTCTTTCTCCTCCTCTTGCGTTCCTGCTGAAATCATAGCGACAATGAAGAAGACAGAAGGACCATTCTCAAGCGCGGGAGAGCATGGGAATGAATCTAATCTTTTCGGAAATCGAGATGAAGACAAGATGAAGAATGCAAGGTGGGCTACGAGCTGGAGGAGAAGGGGTGCGGGATCAGGGTCATGCGCTTGCAAAAACCATCTCTTGCGCCTTCTTTGGCACAAAAAGTCTGCCGATGCCTCAGACACTTTGAAGAAGTGGGATTGGAAGAGATAAGCTTGGTCAGCCTTTTGATCACAGAGACAAGGGTTCACAGGTCCACACGGGGCTCCAACCACTGGAGTACTTGCGTGTTTGGGGGCGACATTAGAAGCGGACCCAGCAGCCCTCATAACTTCCAGTGCTGGGGGCCAAAAGGGTGCTGGCAGGGGAGGGTAAAGGAGGACTCATGGCTTCAGCGAGGCAGGAAACCGCATTACCAAGCGCTCCCTTTCCTGTTTTTGTTTCCACCCGCCCTGGCGATACTAACGAGGCACAGTTGCTAAACTCACTCCCTCCCTCCCTCCCTCCCCCAGGCCAACACATTGCCGCCCAGCTGACGCATCCGCTCCTCCCCACTACACACATTACTACTCACACCTAATTGCTGCCCCCATCAACTCCAGCACCAAAAGGCTAAAGAGCTATCGACTTACAGATAGTCCTTGAAGCCCCTCAGCAGGTTGACGATGGGAAGGATGGTAAAGCGTGGACTTAGAAGATGGAAGGGGGAGTAGAGAGAGGAAATGCGGCGAATGCGCCTAGGCCCAACTTGATCCTAACAGACGGCCTTCCGGCAACAATTCCATGCATACCTCCTCTTGTCCCCACAAAGCTTCATAGCTCCCCAGCTCCCTCCTCCTTTCATTGCTAATTTCGGTGTGGGCAGAGATGAAAGCAAGTCTGCAGCAAGGGCATTTGTGAATCAGCTCCGGGAAGCAGGGCAGCCTCATAGGGTCATTGGAATGGCGGGGCTGCCTTTTCACCTAGATTGGGGGTGGTTGATGGGGGCTGGTGGGTGGTGGGGGAGGCTGGAAGTGCTGGGTAGCCCCGGGGGAGGAGAGGAGACTGAGAGTTGGCCTACTGATTTCGGCCCGCCCGTCCCCATTTCCTAGCCTCGCTTCACTGCAACGCCCATTTCCCCCCGCCAACATTATGACCCACCCCACCGCATATCCCAGCCCACTCAGCTCCATCATCACCGCCAGCTTCCGGTTCTCTACTCCACAAACACTGGCAAAAGCGCCAAAAAAGGGAGGATCTAATTGAAGGCGGAGTTGAGGCGAAGGGTGAGAGAGAAATTGACAAGTGGGTGGGGCAGAGGAAAGAAAGGAGGCTCTGCTCCCTGGAAAAGCAAGCGAGCTGGCTGGGAGAAGAGAAGAAAAAGACTCATTGGCTGGGCGCCGCGGGTCCCAACTGACTCATTTCGTGACCCGGCGCCATCTTCCGGGAGGCTCATGGGAGCCTCTTTCTAGCCTCCTAGTCCCACCAGCATTGCTTGACGTGGACCTGGGGTTGCGCTGAGAACGGCAAACCAGACAGCAATACAGTTTTTTGAATATGTCCAGTTATGCAATTGGCTGCGGCACATCACGGGTGTTTGAATAGTAGGGTGCATAATGAAACAGTTACATTGCCACCTTCCATTGATTTCAAGCATTAAGCTGTATTAAATAATACGTAACTCCGTGCAATGTATTATAGGCATTGAAATTGCTTGTTTGCATTCGATGAATTCTGTTCACACCAGTTTTTTCACCGTTCCTTTATCTTTTCAAAATTGAAAGCAAAGCACTTGAAGCCAAAACAAAATCCACAACAAGGAAACTAAAGAGAAATTACTCAATGAGTGTGCGTGCTTTGAGGCAGCGCGGGAAGTGAGTAGGGGCTGTGAAAGCCTGTAAAAGCCTATCGAGAACACCAGTAACCCAATTCTGCCCAGGCCCTCCCAGAGTCAGTGGAGCATGCTGATTGCTATCTAGCACGAATACAGTTGACTGCACTTGTACGATACATAGAACGTGGTTTCTGGTGTAGGGGGGCTGATCTACGGGGTGTTGGAGGAGGGGTGGAGAGGCAGGCTGGTTCGGTGGAGGTGTCGGAGCATGGGCGTCGATTTCAACGTCGACGTCTGGCGCCTCATCCTGCGCCAGCTGACGTTTCATGTCCGCCTGCTCCACCATCGTCTCGTGCGCAGCAGGAAGGCTCCGGCACGGTTCAATCAATAATGCGCAGTTTGCTCAGCTTCTTGGCAACGAAGCCGCCATTTTCCTGGGCGAACTCTGAGTTCTCCGCGTAGTTTTTCAGGGCGTAGCGGATGCCGTGCTCCTGCAGCAGGACCTTGTCGATCTTCATCAGGCTGAGGAAGGCGGCTGCCATGAAGTCCTTCAGCGGGTCACGGCTGTTCTTCCGCAGCAGGACGGATTGGGCCACCTTGACGACGTGGGTGAACTCCGTCCTGCTGCGGGTCTTCTTCTCGGGGAACAGCCGCTCCTCCATCTCCAACTGCCAATCCACAAACCTTTACTCCTAGCCTCCTTCCATCAATACTCTCTGCCACACCTGCCTCTGGCTGGATTTGTTGCCACTTGCGTTTCAAGTGCTGCGGCAGCCGCCCTTCCCCGACGAGCTTCAGGGAATAGGCGGTTTCGAACAGCACCGGCATGGAGCTCTGTGGCAGCGGCAGCAGGCTCGTGAAGAATTCCACTTCAGCCGCCTTGTAGCTGCAAAAAGCAGCGCTCTAGTGCTTTGGGGCAATGAGAGGGGAGCTGAACGGCTTCTTGAAGAGGCTGATATCGTGGAGGGTGAAGTCGGGCAGCTTGTCCAGGTCCTGGGGACGCTGGTAGCGTTTGGCCTCCGCTGCCGCCTTCGCTTCTTCCGCCGTCTCCGCTTCTCCCGCCGCCGCAGCCGCCGCCGCCGCCGCTTATTCGGCCTCCTCCTTTCGCAGCATCGCTCGCGTCTTTGCCGGCATCGCTGAAGCTGCAGCTAACTATTTTCTCTCCGCTATCCAATCGGTTGTACTTGGACTGCTTGGATGTTGGAGCTGACACATGACACATGGGTGTTGGAGCTGACACATGACACATTGATGTTGGAGCTGACACATGACACATTTTCGCTATGCAAATCCCTCCTAGTTTTTCATCTCCTCCTCTCCGCCGCAAACCTTGACCTTGACAGATTCCATTAGTAGTAGATGTATTTCCCTGACTTTTTGCTCGGGGCAATTACAATCTTTCGAGAAAACAGACCCACATTTGGCTTGCCGATGGTACCAGATATATATATGGCTAGTCGTGACATAGATAGCGCCACCAGCCTAAAGGCAGAGAAGGGAGAGGGAGAGGGAAGGAACCAGAAGAGGGGTGGGAGATTGTAATTTTGCCGGGGTCGTCCGATCTCAGCTGCTCCTGCGCCATGGTTGATCCAGGAGCCATGCTGAAACATTTGTCACCGTTATTTAGCTTTTCAAGTCAGCCCTTTCTCAGACTACAAAGTCAAGGCAAAGATGGTATCTTAAAATTTAATCTTAAACCACACTAAAAGAAAATATTCATAACAATTTTTGGCTTTCTTCCCTTTCCCAGATTACAATGTCGCTTCAATTAAGAATAGGATTGGAGGTGAAAAGAGAACTGATGAAGAGGTTTCTTGACGCGCTTCCAACTTGTACTTGAGCACTTCCAGGTTACAGAAGAGCTTGCGTTTCTCCACACGCCACTTCTCCACATCTTTTTGAGGCCTTCGAGCCTAGCCTCAAAAGCAAGCTTCTTATTTGAGAAGTGGTGTCTGATGAAAGGGGGCTAAGCGAGTTCGATTTCCGCGTTTTCGATGTTCTGGACCAGCACTTCGTAGGCCTTCTCCCTCGTGGAGATCTTCTTGACAAGCTCCTCCTGCTTCCTTCTTTCAGTCCCTAAGTTGCCTGCAAGCAAAAATCCTTCCACTTGCATTGATCGATAGATTTCACATACCATGCCATGAGTAATGGCTTTTAGACACTGTCCTTGTCTCCTACGGCTATCGAATTTTACGCAATCTTACCGATCAAACCGATCTTTCGAATCCAGTTCTTTCGAATCCGGTTATCCAGTTGGCATTTCCATCGGCTGGCAGGTGACGCAAAAAATCGCGCACACTGCCAGCCTGCTTTGACCAAGTGACTGGCTGCCCCCTGCCTGCCTTGTTGCTGTTTCGTCTGGGCCAGTGCGCACACAGCAGCCGCCCACTGCAGACAATGCACAGCAGCTCCTATACACCCACGCCCCCCCTTCCTATCCCCCTTTCCACTCCGTGCTGCCCATCAGAAATATGCCAACATCGCCTTTTCATCTACTCATCCCAAGCCTGACCCATACAACAGCCTGCCACTAAGCCAATAATAGCGCTTATCTCAAAACGACTTCAATAATTGATCAGCTCTGAACGTACTGGCACTTAAGACCAGTTTTATGAGAGGGTGCCGAATGGATGCCAAAAACTTTTTTAACGACAATAAACTGAGAATAAGCTAATTTTCCTGAAACATTTTTATACAAGATCCCAAAGTGTCTCCGCTCAAAGGTGTAAAGAACTGCCACAATGATCGGTTCAATGCCAATTCAATTCAATGAACCCTACTTTGCCTAAATTGGTTTGAACTGTTTTATTAGAGCTGTCTTTGTAATTGCCCATTTTCTACATGAAACTTGCATATAAGTAGCATACAAGCAGGTTTTTCAATCAACCATAACTCGAAATGTACTTTATATTTTTGAGCGCGGAGCGGCCCGAAGGGACCTTATATTGACCAGCAGTTTTGTATGAAACTTTCTGATGTATTAGGTTTAAGCACAATATATGAATCTGAGCTAAATAAAACCACAGACCCAAAGTTTCTTTGTTACAAATCTGTTTTGTTTTTGTTGATTGAAGTTAACATAAACGGGCTTTTTTCCACAGTAATTTGACTAAAATTTTTCGCAACTCAGTTTTTCATTCAAGTTTTTTCTGCTTCCCTCCCTTCTTCCAACTTTGGTTTCTTTTTAATTCCATTTTACAAACATCTTTATAAATATATTTACCACATGTTTTTTAGAAATTTGAAATAATTGTTAACTTTACAATCCTTCAAATATTGAGCATCTAAGCAGCGATAGGCATGCGCAGTAAAAAATATGCGCAGTCTTTTCTTTGCCAGATAACCTGGCACACAAGTGTAAACCTTGCTTTGTATCCAGCGTCAATTCAGCAAACTACCTTTACCCGGATTTCTTCTGGGCAATGCTACTGCTCCAACTCTGCTCCCAGTGTTCCATCCGACTAGCCAGCTCCTCTTGTCGCCCATCGCTCAGGCTTCTGCCACGCTTCAGCAGATCGCCTCCCAGCAGATGGCGGTTGGCCTATCAGCTGCCCATGTCCCTGTGCAACCCCCAAAGACTGCAGCAAGGCCGTGGGTGGTCTGGCTTTGCTGGGGCTGGGTGGTGGTCGAGTGTGGCCGTTGAAGTGGGCCACGGCGCGCTCTCTGGCCACCTCCCCGAGGCCCAGGCAGGCCAGACAGCTCAGCCCCTCGGCCCAGCTCAGCTGGCGCCAACTGGCAGGACTTCTGGCCCCCTACGCCCTCTACCTCATCGCCGCTGTCGCTGTGCACTCCTCCCGGAGTGTAACTGGGTGTGAAGGGGACAAGAGTGTGTGCAGGCAGCAGTGGCGGCAGCAGTCTTGAATGTTCTCATTCCTGTGGAGCTGGGAAAGTTGGTGACGCTGATAGCGGAGCTTCCAGTTACTCGCTTATCGCCCCTGCGACAAGCCGCACTCCCATTAGTCGCCCTTTATGCTTGCCAGGTATGTCTTCCTTCACAGTCATCTTTCAATTTAGGCCTTGAATCTTAGTCTAGTAAGGTCGTTACTCGCATGTGAGACTAGCCAAATGGGTTTCTACAACACTAGCGGCCTGGTCAAGACATCGAGAGCGTAGAATGGCCGGTATTTTGTCCAAAAGAGACGGCTCCTTTTGGGAGAGATAGAGTCGGAAAAGCATCTGCAATCAAAGCCATTATCCCTCTAATGGGAAGTAGCATGTAAGAAATGGAATGAACATCAAGACGAGCGCCTTGATTGGTGCCAGCCATGTGACGCCGTAATATGTCGAATTCGTTGAAGCTCAGCACACCTTCCAAGTGCAACTTTGGCACTATCCACCACGAGACATCTCAAATCTCAATTCATCTCATTTTATCCATTTTATTAAGCCAGGTCTCGCAACCTCCATACTCAGGCTTGGAAAGCTCGCGAGATATTTTCAGCATCACTTCCATCTTTTTGTTTCCCTCCATTTTGTCCGATTTGTGAAAAAAGAGAAGGTCGGGTCTGTATGAGAAGAAAGAGAAAGAAGCTAAGCTAACGAGTTCCAGCTGGTACCCCTAAGGCGCCCATTTTGCAGGGCCTCTTGACCGCTGTTTACATCAGCATCTTGGCCGTGGTTGGGGAGCGGTTGGCCAGAGACATGCGCATTCGCCTCTTCTCCACCCTCCTCAACCAGGCCAGCCGCCTAAACCTACTCAACCGCTCATCAACTCTCCCAAACGAAAGCCAGAAATCCTTCAGGACATCGCCTTCCATGACATTCGCCCGCAGCGGAGGTCGTGGCTGTCTCAGCGCGACGTGCAGGAGTTCCAAGCATTCCTTAGAAAATTGCGTCTCCCGAGGCCTCCGACTTCACCCAGGTCCGTCTAAGCCTTCTCTCCTCAACACACCAGGATTCCAAGACCTGTCCTGTAGATCGGCGGCTCGATGGCCTCGCTGTGGCTGCTGTCACCGGAGATGACGATGGGCGCAGCCTTGGGCATCCCTCTCATTGTCCTCATCGGCACGGCCTTCGGCTCACTCCTCCGTGCTGCCTCTAGACAGCAGCAGTGAAAGTCTAGGTGGAGGGAGGAGGGAGGATAGGAGAGTGGGTTTTCAGGAGCAGATGGGGCGTGCAACGATGGTGGCGGACGAGGCGCTGGGGGAACATTCGGACGGTGCGGGCCTTTGCCAGCGAGCGGACGGAGGCGGCTCTGTACGCCAAGGAGGGGCTGGGCCGCAGTCTCGGCCGAGCGCCTCGGATTCGGGATTGCCATCTTCCAGGGCGCCTCCAACTTCTTCCTCAACGGTGCCCCGCTCCTCCTCCTCTCACAGTCTGCCTGCCCTACCAGTAGCCTTCCAGGGGTGGTGTCTGTCTGTCCCGTCTGTACGCGGGTGCTTCGCTCATTGAGCGGGCGAGCTGGAGCCGGGTCGGGGAATTGGAAGAAAAAAGGAGGTGATGGGATGAAAGTGCAGGTGAGTTGATGTCCTTCTTGCTCACAACGCAGGGCATCCAGCGCTCCATGGGCCAGCTCTCTCTGCTCACCGGTCAGGCTGTCGCGCGGCTGGACTGCAGCTGCCCGCGTCTTCCAAGTACTTCCCACGCAGCTCCCATTCTTTACTTCCCACATCCGCATCTTTACCAGCTCATACGACACACCCAGCCATTTCCGCTCCAGGCGGCCGATGGATGAGGAGGACAGACTGATTGTGAAGAATCAGAATTCCGCGACGTTCACTTCGCCTCTCTCCCGGCCGACCTGGCACAAGGCACCCAATCCTTCTTGCCTCATGTGGAAATGAGCAGGACAGAACGGGCAGGTGTTCAATGGCCTCAATCTTTTCGTCTGGAGGCAGGCAAGACGCTGGCCTTGTGTGGCCCTAGTGGGCAGGGCAAGAGCACAGCCGCAGCTTTGCTAGAACGCTTCCGCGACCTGGAAGGCGGCGTTCTGCTGGACGGGCTGGACCTGCGAAGCCTGGACCTTCCCTGGCTTCGCGGCCATGTCATCGGATTCCATCCACCAGGTCCTCCTCCTTCTCCACCGCCTTTTGAGGGCAGGGGAAGGAGTGTGGAGGAGCCGGTGCTGTTCTCCGCGAGCATCGAGGAGAACATTCGCTACGGGAAGCCGGAGGCCAGCGAATTGCTGAGGGTTTCGGGCAGCGGCCACGGCTGCAAACCACAAGCACGATTCGTCCCGGAACTCCCTTCTGGCTACGCCACTCAGGTGGGCGAGCGAGGTGGGTCAATAATTATCTCCTGCATTCTCCCTAGAGGAAGGAAGAAATGGGAGCAGGCCAGTCGCTGAGTGGAGGCCAAAAGCAGCGCATCGCCGTCGCTCGAGCGCTGGTTGGAAGCAGAGGCGAGTGCTGATCCTGGACGAGGCCACCTCTCCCTGGACT
>JASANA010008286.1:0-11945 GCA_030248095.1 Ptycholaimellus sp. GST1_10
TCGCCAAAGAAAATGAAAAATGAGATCTGTACTGTCTCTGCGCGCGAAGCGCGCGTTTTTTTAACATTTTCTATCTAAAGGGATAAAATGTCCTCCCTTCCTGATAATTTCGGGGGGGGGGGGGTACTCCCCCCCCCCCCCGAAATCATTTCGGGGGGGGGGGGGAACTTCCCCCCCTTCCCCCTAATATCCGCCACTGGCGCTCAGGTATGTCTTTTGGGGGGGGGGGGGGCGGGGGGGGGGGGGGCGCCCCCCCCCCCCCCTAGACACCCCCTACGTGGTACGTCTGTGGGGGGTGGGGGGTGCGGGGGGCGCTTTAGGGGGGGGCGGGGGTCTAAGGGGAAGGGACGTATTTATTTCATGGATAAAGGTTCAAAAAATATGCAAATAAATACAATATAATATTAATATAAAAACATAAATAGAAGACTTAGCAAAATAAAGGGAAATTTTCAGAAAAGTAGGCATAATAATTTTATAATAATTTTTTTAATAAATTTTGCAATTTGAGGGTCAGCCAGGTGCAAAATTTTGGCTTGGCAGATGTGGTACGTCTGTCGCCCCCCCCCCCCCCCCCCCCGAGACCAAGTCAGCACCTATTGAGACGTTACAAGCAGTAGTTGAGCACACTTTGAATGACATGAATATTTAAACTTCCAAACTTCGCGGGTGGGTGGCCTAGTGGTAAAGTTTCCAACTTTACTCTAGGTTGCCCTGGGTTCAATCCCAAGCTCGCTTTCTGCTTCGATTCACCTCCCGCGTGATGATTATGCCACGCATTCTGCTTCGATTCATACAGCGTGTGACTTCCACGCTTTCTGCTATTCAATGCGTGAGGATTTTTCCACGCATCGTGGGTAAGCGTGTGACTTCCACGCTTATTTTTTGACCTTGCTGGTTTTTTATCCTGGACTCTTGCTGAACGCCTTGGTTGGTATTTTTTGAGCCCCACTGGCCTAGGTAGAGAAGGTGCTGCTCGCAATTGTTTTCATTGAGCCCAATAGCAGGAAAAACACTTAGAAAGTTGGCATTTGAGCTCCCTTGCATTGATCTCTTTTGATCCCTTCTGGCAAAGTCGATGCTGAGGAGTGATAGCTCTTCTAGTGACAAGGTGTCTTTGCCCCCCCCACGGAATGTGCCCCTTCCCCCTACAACACCTTGGCCAGTGGGGTTAAAAAAGTTGAGCAAGAGCAAAAAATAAGCGTGGAAATCACACGCTTACCCATGATGCGTGGAAAAATCCTCACGCATTGAATAGCAGAAGGCATGGATATCACACGCTGAATGAATCGAAGCAGAATGCGTGGCATAATCATCACGCTGGAGATGAATCGAAGCAGAAAGCGAGCTTGGGATTGAACCCAGGACAACCTAGAGTAAAGTTGGAAAGTCTGGAGGTTTGAATATTCATGTCATTCATAGTGTGCTCAACTGCTCCTTTTAACGTCTCAATAGGTGCTGACATAGGGGAAAAATTCGGTGGAAAATGTTGGTCTCCAAAATAGGTTTTTCTGTCATCGATTAATTCTTTGGACCCATCAAAATGTTATGTATTTTAAAAACCAATCGAAAAAATGAGTTCTAAAAAATCGAATGCAACCTCTTTCCAATGATCTTGCTTCTCCCAGAAAATACTTCTTAAAGTCAAAGAAATACATCTACTCATGGCAGTCGAATTTTCGGGAAAAAGAACTATTTTGGCTTGCCGGGCACTAAACAGCAGTCAGGTTTTTCAAGGTCAAAGTTGGTTGGTTGGTGTGCCCCCCCCTTCTCTACCTAGGTCAGTGGGGCTCAATATAAGTGACAAGGTGTCTCTGGCCCCCCATGGAATGTGGGACATGCGCCCTGTTTTGCCTAGAACACTGGGGCCTAATAGAAGACTTAGGCTTAATGTCTTGTTGTCTCGTCAATTGTGGGTCATGGAGATTGATGAGGGCAAACATCTTTTTAGTTGGGCTCAATGAAAACAATTGCGAGCAGCACCTTCTCTACCTAGGCCAGTGGGGCTCAAAAAAAGATCAATCGTGGTGTTGCCTACATCACCTTGGCCAGTGGAATAAAGAGGCAGTTTGCGAGAGGATTGAGAGGCTTTCTAGGGGGGTATTCCACTTAGCAAAAATCGAAGGTTCGAGTTGGGAATCGTGATTAGGCCATGGTTTTGGTCCATTTAGTTGTGATCTCTGCCCAACAAACCCTGGCCCAAAATATTGCTTCCTTGTTGAGAAATGGTCATTCTTCTAACACCTACTTTTTTAACCTCTGGATGACTTAAAAATCGATTTTTGGCCAATTTCAACCAAGATTTTTTGAACAACCCCAGACAATTATACATCAATCGTACCGCAAAACTATAACATATTTCATGGTGACAATGATTTTTTGCAAAAAAAAACATTTTTTCCATTTATTTTTCAAAAAAGACATTTTCGCATTTTGAAATTTTTGGCACAAAAAAACTGATTTCTAAAAATGATCAAAAAAGTAAAGGCTAACCCTAGCCTATCTTTTTATTCACATTCTTGCCGTCATTTTGGTATATATAACTTTGCTGTTGGCAATGTTAGACTCGAAAATTTAGCTTCAAATTTAGCCCTATGCTATAACATTGGCAAAAAATGGCCAAAAACATTTTGATCTCAAATTTCGATATTTTTGGTATGAAATGTTCATTTACGATCTCCTCCACCCCGCTGTATCATTTGTTTCCCCAGAATTTGTTGGAATCTGCTCAAACTTAAATGCCCATTTTCCTATGTTCCTACTTATAGAAGATTGAAAAAGTATGCCTTAATAACCTTCATAAAAGGACAATAAATCCAATTATTTCAATTTTATCCATTCAATGGCTTATGATGCATGCCAGATTCTGGAGGCTATTTAGAAATAAAACAACTGCATTTTTGCTGCTAAAAAGGCTTTGAACATTTGTTAAAAACAAAATCAAACGTTACTTATAAATTCGTTATAATTTAATTTCAAAAATTTATAATTTCAAAAATTCGTTTTACATTGATGATTTTATTTTTTAACAAAGATTCAAAACCATTTAAGCTTGAAGCAGCAAAAATTCTGTATAAATTCTACATAACCTCCAGATGTCAACACGCTTCATAAGCCTTTGAATGGATAACATTCAAATAATTGGATTTATTGTCTACTTTTATTAAGGTTATGAAGGCATACTTTTTCAAAATTTATAAGTAACGTTTGATTTTGTTTTTAACAAAGGTTCAAAACCATTTAAGCAGCAAAAATGCAGTTGTTTTATTTCTAAATAGCCCCCAGAATCTGGCACGCATCATAAGCCGTTGAATGGATAAAATTCAAATAATTGGATTTATTGTCTACTTTTATGAAGGTTATGAAGGCATACTTTTTCTATCGTCTATAAGTAACGTTTGATTTTGTTTTTGACAAATATTCAAAACCTTTTAGCAGCAAAAATGCAGTTGTATTATTTCTACATAGCCTCCAGAATCTGGCACGCATTATAAGCCATTGAATGGATAAAATTCAATTAATTAGATTTATTGTCTACTTTTATGAAGGTTATGAAGGCATACTTTTTCAATATTCTATAAGTAACGTTCGATTTTGTTTTTAACAAAGATTCAAAACCATTTAAGCAGCAAAAATTCTGTATAATTTCTACATAACCTCCAGATGTCAACACGCTTCATAAGCCTTTGAATGGATAACATTCATATAATTGGATTTATTGTCTACTTTTATGAAGGTTATGAAGGCATACTTTTTCAAACTTTTATCAGTAACGTTTATTTTATTTTTTTTATTTATTTCTAATTTTCTAACACGTGTCCCATCAAGAGACGTATGGTACAAAGTACACAAAATACACTAAGTAATACACATATAATAAAATAAGATGTCCTATTAAGATTAAAATTAAAGTATTGAGTCCTGTTTAGTTTTTGTTGCCTATTGCATTAGGTGATGATTTTTGCTTCCAGTAGATTATTGCATTTTACCAAAATTGTTTATTACAGCCCATGGAAATGATACCACCTTCATTAGCAAATGAGTTTCATAACAAGTGTGGTTATAAAGAATGGATAATTTCTTGCTAACTAATGTGGCAAAGTCTTCCTTTGTGTCTTTCTCACCCTTACTGAAAATGAATAAAGATAGCTGGCTCACGTCGGTGCCTGAAGTCTCTGTCAGTATCTTTTGGAATTGCAGTGTATATAGGCTGGGGTTTTCAAGGATTGCTTCTACTAAGCGCATGTTAGATCTCATATGCTTTACAATGACTGTCATTATTTTCACATCTGTTATAAAGTTCCTTATTCTCTCGACATCGGGGCCCATGTTACACATGTTTAGCACTAGTAGATTGGTGACCTCTTCCTCTTCAAGCTGATCAGTGATTTTGCGCTGTGTTTTTACTGGGACAAATGGCGGGGCATTGATGTTAAGTTTTTGCAAGGTAGCTATGTTCTTCTTTTGATTGGTATGGTCTTTTCTTTTTTGTTTCAAGGTATTTTGATAAATTGGCATGTCGAATATTGGTGTTATTATGGATGGGTGTTCTTTTTTTATTTTCAATGATTTGAGGTTATCATGGCTGGCTACATTAGGCATGTTGTTGTGCAGTATAGCTGTCTTTGGTTGGAAATGCAGCGGGGGGCTGTTTGCTTTCTTTTTCCTTTTATAGTTGTAAATGTCATATTTGATCCAGGAGATGTTTATGTTCATGAGGTATCGAATCCAAGTGCTGTCATTTGTCATTATTGCTTTCAATGAATATTATTCCTATCTGTGAATATTATTGCTTTGTGAATATTATTGCTTTGTGAATATTATTGCTTTCTGAATATTATTGCTTTCTGAAAAAACCAAAACCATTTAAGCAGGAAAAATGCAGTTGTTTTATTTCTAAATAGCCCCAGAATCTGGCACGCATCATAAGCCGTTGAATGGATAAAATTCAAATAATTGGATTTACTGTCTACTTTTATGAAGGTTATGAAGGCAAACTTTTTCAATCTTCTATAAGTAACGTTTGATTTTGTTTTTGACAAATATTCTAAACCTTTTAGCAGCAAAAATGCAGTTGTATTATTTCTACATAGCCTCCAGAATCTGGCACGCATCATAAGCCGTTGAATGGATAAAATTCAATTAATTAGATTTATTGTCTACTTTTATGAAGGTTATGAAGGCATACTTTTTCAATCTTCTATAAGTAACGTTTGATTTTGTTTTTGACAAATATTCTAAACCTTTTAGCAGCAAAAATGCAGTTGTATTATTTCTACATAGCCTCCAGAATCTGGCATGCATCATAAGCCATTGAATGGATAAAATTCAATTAATTGGATTTATTGTCTACTTTTATGAAGGTTATGAAGGCATACTTTTTCAATCTTTTATAAGTAACGTTTGATTTTGTTTTTAACAAAGGTTCAAAACCATTTAAGCAGCAAAAATGTAGTTGTTTTATTTCTAAATAGCCTCCAGAATCTGGCAAGCATCATAAGCCGTTGAATGGATAAAATTCAATTAATTGGATTTATTGTCTACTTTTATGAAGGTTATGAAGGCATACTTTTTTAATATTCTATAAGTAACGTTCGATTTTGTTTCTTAACAAAGGTTCAAAACCATTTAAGCAGCAAAAATGCAGTTGTTTTATTTCTAAATAGCCTCCAGAATCTGGCACGCATCATAAGCCGTTGAATGGATAAAATTCAAATAATTGGATTTATTGTCCACTTTTATGAAGGTTATGAAGGCATACTTTTTCAATCTTCTTTAAGTAACGTTTGATTTTGTTTTTAACAAAGGTTCCATACCATTTAAGCAGCAAAAATGCAGTTGTTTTATTTCTAAATAGCCCCCAGAATCTGGCACGCATCATAAGCCGTTGAATGGATAAAATTCAAATAATTGGATTTATTGTCTACTTTTATGAAGGTTATGAAGGCATACTTTTTCAATCTTCTATAAGTAACGTTTGATTTTGTTTTTGACAAATATTCTAAACCTTTTAGCAGCAAAAATGCAGTTGTATTATTTCTACATAGCCTCCAGAATCTGGCATGCATCATAAGCCATTGAATGGATAAAATTCAATTAATTGGATTTATTGTCTACTTTTATGAAGGTTATGAAGGCATACTTTTTCAATCTTTTATAAGTAACGTTTGATTTTGTTTTTAACAAAGGTTCAAAACCATTTAAGCAGCAAAAATGTAGTTGTTTTATTTCTAAATAGCCTCCAGAATCTGGCAAGCATCATAAGCCGTTGAATGGATAAAATTCAAATAATTGGATTTATTGTCCACTTTTATGAAGGTTATGAAGGCATACTTTTTCAATCTTCTTTAAGTAACGTTTGATTTTGTTTTTAACAAAGGTTCAAAACCATTTAAGCAGCAAAAATGCAGTTGTTTTATTTCTAAATAGCCTCCAGAATCTGGCAAGCATCATAAGCCGTTGAATGGATAAAATTCAAATAATTGGATTTATTGTCTACTTTTATGAAGGTTATGAAGGCATACTTTTTTAATATTCTATAAGTAACGTTCGATTTTGTTTTTTAACAAAGGTTCAAAACCATTTAAGCAGCAAAAATGCAGTTGTTTTATTTCTAAATAGCCTCCAGAATCTGGCACGCATCATAAGCCGTTGAATGGATAAAATTCAAATAATTGGATTTATTGTCCACTTTTATGAAGGTTATGAAGGCATACTTTTTCAATCTTCTTTAAGTAACGTTTGATTTTGTTTTTAACAAAGGTTCAAAACCATTTAAGCAGCAAAAATGCAGTTGTTTTATTTCTAAATAGCCCCCAGAATCTGGCACGCATCATAAGCCGTTGAATGGATAAAATTCAAATAATTGGATTTATTGTCTACTTTTATGAAGGTTATGAAGGCATACTTTTTCAATCTTCTATAAGTAACGTTTGATTTTGTTTTTGACAAATATTCAAAACCTTTTAGCAGCAAAAATGCAGTTGTATTATTTCTACATAGCCTCCAGAATCTGGCACGCATTATGAGCCATTGAATGGATAAAATTCAATTAATTAGATTTATTGTCTACTTTTATGAAGGTTATGAAGGTATACTTTTTCAATATTCTATAAGTAACGTTCGATTTTGTTTTTAACAAAGATTCAAAACCATTTAAGCAGCAAAAATTCTGTATAATTTCTACATAACCTCCAGATGTCAACACGCTTCATAAGCCTTTGAATGGATAACATTCAAATAATTGGATTTATTGTCTACTTTTATGAAGGTTATGAAGGCATACTTTTTCAAACTTTTATAAGTAACGTTTATTTTATTTTTTTTATTTATTTCTAATTTTCTAACACGTGTCCCATCAAGAGACGTATGGTACAAAGTACACAAAATACACTAAGTAATACACATATAATAAAATAAGATGTCCTATTAAGATCAAAATTAAAGTATTGAGTCCTGTTTAGTTTTTGTTGCCTATTGCATTAGGTGATGATTTTTGCTTCCAGTAGATTATTGCATTTTACCAAAATTGTTTATTACAGCCCATGGAAATGATACCACCTTCATTAGCAAAGGAGTTTCATAACAAGTGTGGTTATAAAGAATGGATAATTTCTTGCTAACTAATGTGGCAAAGTCTTCCTTTGTGTCTTTCTCACCCTTACTGAAAATGAATAAAGATAGCTGGCTCACGTCGGTGCCTGAAGTCTCTGTCAGTATCTTTTGGAATTGCAGTGTATATAGGCTGGGGTTTTCAAGGATTGCTTCTACTAAGCGCACGTTAGATCTCATATGCTTTACAATGACTGTCATTATTTTCACATCTGTTATAAAGTTCCTTATTCTCTCGACATCGGGGCCCATGTTACACATGTTTAGCACTAGTAGATTGGTGACCTCTTCCTATTCAAGCTGATCAGTGATTTTGCGCTGTATTTTTCCTAGGACAAATGGCGGGGCATTGATGTTCAGTTTTTGCAAGGTAGCTATGTTCTTCTTTTGATTGGTATGGTCTTTTCTTTTTTGTTTCAAGGTATTTTGATAAATTGGCATGTCGAATATTGGTGTTATTATGGATGGGTGTTCTTTTTTTATTTTCAATGATTTGAGGTTATCATGGCTGGCTACATTAGGCATGTTGTTGTGCAGTATAGCTGTCTTTGGTTGGAAATGCTGCGGGGGGCTGTTTGCTTTCTTTTTCCTTTTATAGTTGTAAATGTCATATTTGATCCAGGAGATGTTTATGTTCATGAGGTATCGAACCCAAGTGCTGTCATTTGTCATTATTGCTTTCAATGAATATTATTCCTATCTGTGAATATTATTGCTTTCTGAATATTATTGCTTTCTGAATATTATTGCTTTCTGAAAAAACCAAAACCATTTAAGCAGGAAAAATGCAGTTGTTTTATTTCTAAATAGCCCCAGAATCTGGCACGCATCATAAGCCGTTGAATGGATAAAATTCAAATAATTGGATTTATTGTCTACTTTTATGAAGGTTATGAAGGCATACTTTTTCAATCTTCTATAAGTAACGTTTGATTTTGTTTTTGACAAATATTCAAAACCTTTTAGCAGCAAAAATGCAGTTGTATTATTTCTACATAGCCTCCAGAATCTGGCACGCATCATAAGCCGTTGAATGGATAAAATTCAATTAATTAGATTTATTGTCTACTTTTATGAAGGTTATGAAGGCATACTTTTTCAATCTTCTATAAGTAACGTTTGATTTTGTTTTTGACAAATATTCTAAACCTTTTAGCAGCAAAAATGCAGTTGTATTATTTCTACATAGCCTCCAGAATCTGGCATGCATCATAAGCCATTGAATGGATAAAATTCAATTAATTAGATTTATTGTCTACTTTTATGAAGGTTATGAAGGCATACTTTTTCAATCTTCTATAAGTAACGTTTGATTTTGTTTTTGACAAATATTCTAAACCTTTTAGCAGCAAAAATGCAGTTGTATTATTTCTACATAGCCTCCAGAATCTGGCATGCATCATAAGCCATTTAATGGATAAAATTCAATTAATTGGATTTATTGTCTACTTTTATGGAGGTGCAGCAAAGGCACCAGCTTCTCTGTGCTGTTTGCCATGCAACCAATGCATATATTGCAGAGGTGCAGCAAAGGCTTCAGCTTCTCTGTGCTGTTCGCCATGCAACCAATGCATAGATTGCAGAGGTGCAGCAAAGGCTCCAGCTTCTCTGTGCTGTTCTCCATGCAACCAATGCATAGATTGCAGAGGTGCAGCAAAGGCTCCAGCTTCTCTGTGCTGTTCTCCATGCAACCAATGCATAGATTGCAGAGGTGCAGCAAAGGCTCCAGCTTCTCTGTGCTGTTTGCCATGCAACCAATGCATAGATTGCAGAGGTGCAGCAAAGGCTTCAGCTTCTCTGTGCTGCAGCGTAACGACGATTCGGCGTCACGCCGATTTGGCGTCACGCCGTTTCAGCGTTACGCCATTTTGGCGTTACTCTGCATAGGTTGCAGAGGTGCAGCAAAGGCTGCAGCTTCTTTGTGCTGTTTGCCATGCAACCAATGCATAGATTGCAGAAGTGCAGCAAAGGCTGCAGCTTCTCTGTGCTGTTTGCCATGCAACCAATGCATATATTGCAGAGGTGCAGCAAAGGCTTCAGCTTCTCTGTGCTGTTCGCCATGCAACCAATGCATAGATTGCAGAGGTGCAGCAAAGGCTCCAGCTTCTCTGTGCTGTTCGCCATGCAACCAATGCATAGATTGCAGAGGTGCAGCAAAGGCTCCAGCTTCTCTGTGCTGTTTGCCATGCAACCAATGCATATATTGCAGAGGTGCAGCAAAGGCTCCAGCTTCTCTGTGCTGTTCGCCATGCAACCAATGCATAGATTGCAGAGGTGCAGCAAAGGCTCCAGCTTCTCTGTGCTGTTCGCCATGCAACCAATGCATAGATTGCAGAGGTGCAGCAAAGGCTCCAGCTTCTCTGTGCTGTTCGCCATGCAACCAATGCATAGATTGCAGAGGTGCAGCAAAGGCTCCAGCTTCTCTGTGCTGTTCGCCATGCAACCAATGCATAGATTGCAGAGGTGCAGCAAAGGCTCCAGCTTCTCTGTGCTGTTCGCCATGCAACCAATGCATAGATTGCAGAGGTGCAGCAAAGGCTCCAGCTTCTCTGTGCTGTTCGCCATGCAACCAATGCATAGATTGCAGAGGTGCAGCAAAGGCTCCAGCTTCTCTGTGCTGTTCGCCATGCAACCAATGCATAGATTGCAGAGGTGCAGCAAAGGCTCCAGCTTCTCTGTGCTGTTCGCCATGCAACCAATGCATAGATTGCAGAGGTGCAGCAAAGGCTCCAGCTTCTCTGTGCTGTTCGCCATGCAACCAATGCATAGATTGCAGAGGTGCAGCAAAGGCTCCAGCTTCTCTGTGCTGTTCGCCATGCAACCAATGCATAGATTGCAGAGGTGCAGCAAAGGCTCCAGCTTCTCTGTGCTGTTCGCCATGCAACCAATGCATAGATTGCAGAGGTGCAGCAAAGGCTCCAGCTTCTCTGTGCTGTTCGCCATGCAACCAATGCATAGATTCCAGAGGTGCAGCAAAGGCTCCAGCTTCTCTGTGCTGTTCGCCATGCAACCAATGCATAGATTGCAGAGGTGCAGCAAAGGCTCCAGCTTCTCTGTGCTGTTCGCCATGCAACCAATGCATAGATTGCAGAGGTGCAGCAAAGGCTCCAGCTTCTCTGTGCTGTTCGCCATGCAACCAATGCATAGATTGCAGAGGTGCAGCAAAGGCTCCAGCTTCTCTGTGCTGTTCGCCATGCAACCAATGCATAGATTGCAGAGGTGCAGCAAAGGCTCCAGCTTCTCTGTGCTGTTTGCCATGCAACCAATGCATAGATTGCAGAGGTGCAGCAAAGGCTTCAGCTTCTCTGTGCTGCAGCGTAACGACGATTCGGCGTCACGCCGATTTGGCGTCACGCCGTTTCAGCGTTACGCCATTTCGGCGTTACTCTGCATAGGTTGCAGAGGTGCAGCAAAGGCTGCAGCTTCTCTGTGCTGTTTGCCATGCAACCAATGCATAGATTGCAGAAGTGCAGCAAAGGCTGCAGCTTCTCTGTGCTGTTTGCCATGCAACCAATGCATATATTGCAGAGGTGCAGCAAAGGCTTCAGCTTCTCTGTGCTGTTCGCCATGCAACCAATGCATAGATTGCAGAGGTGCAGCAAAGGCTCCAGCTTCTCTGTGCTGTTCGCCATGCAACCAATGCATAGATTGCAGAGGTGCAGCAAAGGCTCCAGCTTCTCTGTGCTGTTTGCCATGCAACCAATGCATATATTGCAGAGGTGCAGCAAAGGCTCCAGCTTCTCTGTGCTGTTCGCCATGCAACCAATGCATAGATTGCAGAGGTGCAGCAAAGGCTCCAGCTTCTCTGTGCTGTTCGCCATGCAACCAATGCATAGATTGCAGAGGTGCAGCAAAGGCTCCAGCTTCTCTGTGCTGTTCGCCATGCAACCAATGCATAGATTGCAGAGGTGCAGCAAAGGCTCCAGCTTCTCTGTGCTGTTCGCCATGCAACCAATGCATAGATTGCAGAGGTGCAGCAAAGGCTCCAGCTTCTCTGTGCTGTTCGCCATGCAACCAATGCATAGATTGCAGAGGTGCAGCAAAGGCTCCAGCTTCTCTGTGCTGTTCGCCATGCAACCAATGCATAGATTGCAGAGGTGCAGCAAAGGCTCCAGCTTCTCTGTGCTGTTCGCCATGCAACCAATGCATAGATTGCAGAGGTGCAGCAAAGGCTCCAGCTTCTCTGTGCTGTTCGCCATGCAACCAATGCATAGATTGCAGAGGTGCAGCAAAGGCTCCAGCTTCTCTGTGCTGTTCGCCATGCAACCAATGCATAGATTGCAGAGGTGCAGCAAAGGCTCCAGCTTCTCTGCGCTGTTCGCCATGCAACCACT
>JASANA010008289.1:0-54791 GCA_030248095.1 Ptycholaimellus sp. GST1_10
GTTCAGAAGGCCTTCTATGCCCTCCGCGTTAGGCCGGACCATCAGGAGGCCCTCCGCATCATCCTGCCCAAGGACTTTGCCCAGCCGCTCTCCAAGTCCAACGTTCGCGTCTACAAGTACGTGCGCGTCATCATGGGCTGCTCCGCCTCTCCATGGTTGCTTCAGGCCTGCTTCAGGAAGCTCTGCGACGACGCGTTGGCAGCGGGGAACCTGGAGGGGCTGACGGCGGAGGAGGTGGGGAAGGTGCCAGGCTGGACGTACACGGACAACGTGGTGGTGGGCTGCGCATCCGTGGAGGAGGCCAAGCGGGTGGCCAAGGGGCTCCGGGCACTCTTCAGCCAGGGCCAGTTCAATCTCCGGTCCTTCGGCAGCGCCCACTCCAAGGTCCTGGACGACATTCCGGCCGAGGGGAGGGCAGCAGAGACAGCCTTCCGGAACCTGGGCATCATCTGGAACCTGGGCAACGACACCGTGTCCTGCCCCGCCGTCGACTTCAGCGATCTCAGCAAGGGCCAGCTCCAGGTGCGCGACCTCGCCTCCGGGGTGGCCAGACTGTACGATCCCTACTGCTTCTTCACCCCGCTCACGCTGAGCGGGCGGCTGGCGATGCAGAAGACTCACAGCTCCTGCCAGGACTGGATGGACCCAGTGCCAGCGGAGCAGGCTGCCAAGTGGGGGCAGCTGTGGCCGCAGCTGGAGAAGGCTCCTACTCTCCGCTTCCCTCGCTTCGCCCTCCGCCAAGGACCAGCAGTGCTAGCCATCACCAGCGATGCCAGTGACACGAGCTACGGCTTTGCGATCTATGCCTGCGCGGCGGACGGGGGCCAGTCAAGCTTGATCATGGCCAGGAGCCGGCTGGTTCCAGGACCAGGCCACGGCATCCTCATCACCACCCCGCGCTCAGAGCTCTGGGCAGTGGACATAGCACAGCGAGCGGCGCACCTGCTCTGCAGAGAGGGGGCGCCGGGGGAGTTCCAGTCGGTCATCCACTACACCGACTCCAGCATCGTCCTCACCTGGTTCAAGGCCGGGGAGGGCCCCCGGGCCTACGAGACGCGGCAGGTCCGGGAGATCCTGGACACTGGCGTCACCCACGAGTTCCGCTTCATCCCCACCAACCTCAACCCGGCAGACTGGTGCACAAAGCCGAGGAGCCTGCAAGAACTGCAGTCCTCACCCTTTTTCTTCCAAGGGCCACCTTTCTTTCGTCTACCGTTCAAGGCCTGGCCAAGCTTCCAGCCTGGAGCAGCGACGGCTAAACCACCGGGTCTACTCAGCCTTCCTTCAGGCGCTACGGACACAGCAGCGGCAGCAGTTGCGGCGGGGCCCCCCTGCGAGCCACCCAGCCCTTCTCCGGGAGCGGAGTTGGAGCCGCCGGCCACTGCAGTTAGCCCTCCCTCCCCCTCCGGGGGCGACGGTGAGGCAGTCAGCCGTCTCCGCCCGCCCAGACCCCTCCCCCCAACCGGCTCCGTCGGGGCACCTCCCCTCCCTGCTCAACCGCCACACCACCCCAACGCCCCGGCACGCCAGCGGGAGCAACAACGCAGCAGAAGCCCGCGAAGGAAAAGGAGGCAGGAGCAGACAGGCCCCAGGCCTCGGAGTTTGGTGAGGTGCTGGAGTACCTGCGCATGGACAAGGGGAAGCTGGCCGTGGTGAACCAGGCCAAGCAGCTCGGAGCCAGACTCGCCTCCGACGGCCTCATCCGCCTCGTCTCTCGCTTCGGGGTGGATCCCCACGTGGCCCCACCAGCCCTCCTGCCTCAAGGACACGCTTTCACAAGCTTGGTCCTCCTCCACACTCACCAGCTGCACGGCCATGCCTCAGCCTCTACAACCATAGCCCTGTTCCGCCAACGGTACTGGGTGTCAGGCGGTGTGAGGGAGGTGGGAGCGGCGGTGCGCAGCTGCCAGTTGTGCCGCCTCTCAAAGGCCCCACCGCTGCCACTGCCACCATTTGGAGCACTGCCAAAAGAGCGCCTAGCCATCGGCAAGCCTCCCTTCTCATCGGTCTTTGCAGACCAGCTGGGCCCCTTGACTGTCATCGTGGGGCGGCGCCTGGAGAAGCGCTGGATCCTGCACCTGACCTGCGCAGCTACGAGAGCCAGCCACCTGGAGATCCTCCTGGACTACAGCGCCCGATCCGCCTCAAACGCCTTCGAGAGGTTCTGGAGCCAGCGCGGTCTGACAGAGGGGGTGGTGTGGCTGGACAACGCAACGGCGTTCACCGGCATGGCCAGGGCCCTGAAGCCCATCCTCTGCTGCCCCGGCTACATCCCGCTCAGCCTCGAGGAGTTTGCCAGCCAGCACTCCGTCTCTTTCCAACTGCTTCCAGTCCGGGCCCCCTGGGTCAATGGGCCCAACGAGCAGCTCAACCGGACCATCAAGGAGGCCCTCAAGCCAGCGCTGTGGCACAGACAGCTGGCCTTGGACGAGTTCCAGACGGTGGTGGTGCGCGTGGAGGCGGCCATCAACTCTAGGCCCCTCTGCCCCATCTCCGATGGCCCCGAGGACTTCTGGGCGCTCACACCAGCCACCCTCCTCTCTCCTCCCATCATTTTTGAGTCTTCCTGCACACTGGCCTCAGCTCCCCAGCTTCGACGGTTCCAGGTGGCCAAGCAGAAGATCGTCAGCCTCTTCACAGACTCCTGGCGCTCCAAGTACCTTGCCTACCTCTGGTCCCAGCACCTAGCCCAGTCCAAGCGTCGCGGCCTTCGCTCCCTGCCTCCCCCAGCCATGGGGAAGGCCTGTCTCCTGGTGGAGGACCGGCCCCGGCACCTGTGGAAGCTGGTGTGCGTGGAGCGGCACCATCCCGACGCGTCTGGCACCGTCCGCTTTGTCTCGGTGGTCGACTGCAACGGCTACCGCGTCAAGCGCTCAGTCTCCCATCTCGTCCCCTGCGAGGCCTCTCTGGACGCCTCCCCGCAAGCGCAGAAGGGTCAATGCTCTGAGCCTCCAGCTCAGAGTACACCCGCCCCCACCGGTGGTCCTCTCACAGTGGAAGAGCAGAAAGGCTTGGGGAAGGCTTCAGGACGGGGACGGAGGACGCGTGGACGGGGTGCAAGAGCGGCTACAGGGACGGCGTCTACTCCTGCTTCTTCTACTCCAACGCGGCCACTGGGAACCTCGAACGTGCTCCAGGGTCCCTGCTCTGAACCTCCAGTTCAGAGTAGACCCGCCCCTTGCGGTGACACTTTGCCCTTGGGAGATGGAAAGGCTGCCAGTGAAGGGCTTCAGGACGGTGATGGAGGGGAGCGTGGTGGTGGCCAGGGCGAGGGGGAACAGCAGCTGACAGCACGAGCCCGCCGGCATCTACGTCGCCAAGGCCTCCTACCAGCCTGATTCCCTTCCCCACTCACCCCTCTTCTCTTCTGTTCAACTTTCGCTCCCCGCCCCGGCCGCCAGGGCCAGCACGCTGCTGGATGAGGCGCACCTTCTCCTCTTTCTCTCTGTTCCCCCGCGCCTAGCTCTAGGTCCTGCTCCCAGCCACCCACTTTGCCTCTTGCTGTGAGCTGCCTCCGGGAGAGCCACCCGCCTAGCACCACGCGGGTCAGGGAGGCTCCTCTGGGGCCTCTCTCAGTGGAAACCTTGCATAGGCGTTGGCCTGGAGGCGGCTAACTCTCATGTTTTACTCTCTCAACTTTTCGCAGTGTTGCCTAGCCTGATTCAGTTCATCGATTTCATGCTTTCATCCTTGGGCCTTTCAGTGTTTCAGCCTCTTGGCTTCGTTTCAGCCTCTCGGCACTTTCAGCCGCTTTCAGTCTTTCTGCCGGCCATGTGGCCATTCGTTTGTGGCCATGGGCCCATTTGCTGCTTCAGCTTTCAGTCTTGCCGCCCAGCGCGCGCGCCCCCACCCTATGCCAGACTAGAGTCCTGGCGAGGGGCAACTAGAGTCCTGGCGAGGGGCAGGCCTGCCCCGCCTGCCCTGCCTGCCTCATATTGCCTCATAAAGTTGACGAGAACAGCTTCCTTCTCAAATTGCTCACATGCTTCTGGTGTTGATTCCTTGCAGTATTTAATAGCAACGTCTGTTATCCTTTTGGTTGGCGGATCTGATAGATTATTGCTATCATGTGTGTTGAGGGTTTTCTTTAACTGAGTAGGATGTTTTGCTTCTTCAGAACTTGAACCTTTTACGTTCTGCATGACATAAACCATTCTCTGTGGAAAGCTGTTTTTACTTCTAATTAGATTACATCGACCACTCCATACTTCTCCAAAAGCTCCTTCCCCAATCTTCTTTATTTTTACCACATGCTCTTGATTTAGTTCCCACAAACTGTGTATATGGAGTTCCGAAGAACACATCCATCCCTTGTAACTGGGATTTTATGCTTCCAATGATACAAAATTAAATGTTTTACTGTGTTGCCTTTGTGCTCTTCAGTAATGCAGTATTGGTTAGTAGCCGGCAGGTAGAGTACCCTGATATGTTTGCAGGCCTTTCCCCATTTCATAGATATTGCAAAACATTTATTGTTTGGTTTGTCACTGAATCTTAGCAGAAACTGACCTTCTTTAATTGTTTGATGTTCGATCGTTAATTCTGCAACTTCTCGTGGCAAAAAACCATGATAAAAGGGTTTATCTTTTAGGAGTTCCATTTCATTTCTTTCTTTATCTCTAGGCGTAGGCATCTTTGTTTTCATGCATTTGCTTTTTTGGTATCCATAGGATGTTTTCATTTTTTCTGTTCTCATTTAGGTTTCTGACATTTTGTGAAGTACACATTTCAGAAGGAAATCATTTTAAAAAAATGCTTATGTTGTGTACATGGAAACCTTTTTGGAATTTTTACCAGATTGCTCTTATATCCTATCACAAGACCAAGTTTTCACTAAAATGCAATCAACAGGGTTATGTTGATCCACTTAACAGGGAATGGTCTGCCCTCAACTGAGCCACAGTTGTTGTCAGTAAATTGAAAGCAGTTGACAACAATACCAGGAATACGTTTATACTATTTTTAGGAATACGTTGTACACATTTATGCAGGTAGGTTCTTTTATTATCTGTATACGTTGGGTAATCATCATCATCATCATTATTTACTCCATATACACGGGTATCCATATAATGAGTAGCATATGTAATGGTACTCTCAAAAGAGAGAGATGGAATGTTGATCATTGCTCGGCAGTAGTTCAGATCACGTGGTCTGCGATGAGCAATCCTGTGACGGCTTCAAGAAGAGCCTTCGCCAGCTGCCAGCAGCTTCAGCCGGAACTGACATCTAGAAGCCGCCCACCCTACTCAGCCAAAGCCCCGCATCTAGCTCCTCCCACCACCGCGGGCTGCTATGCAGGAATGTAAAGAAGACAGGACAGCCATACCAACTTTCTTGCAGATTGGGGAAAGGGGGCCCTTCTGCTATGCTGCTTAGGAGGCAAGTGATATAGCAGTTGTGTAGCATAAGGAGATCTGATGTTATTCAACTGTGTTGTAGCAATTCTAGGCCTAGCGATGACAGGCGTGCTTCATAGCCACCTGTGGGGGCAGGCAGACTTCATCGGCGCATGATAAACTTTGTGAAGGTTCATTTAACTCTTTCAATCTTATCACATTCGCCTTTACCCACCGGTGCCCATACAGGTGATGCATACTCCAACTGGGATCTTATGTAGACCGTAAAGGCTCGGGTTAGTAGGCTAGATGAAAATGCATGCAATCATTTTCTATTAGGTGAGTTGTTAATTTTGCTTTGTTAATAATGAGTGTTATTTGCGCCGAGTAGTTTAGGCTTGGCCTCAGCAGAGTACCTAGGTCGCAGATGCCTTCAGCTGGGGCAGTGGGAATTGGGAGGCCTGAGACTGAAGCTTGGCATTGCTCCTGGACCTATCCGATAACTGCTGAACTTGTGAGGGGCAATGGCAAGCTGCCAGGCATTGACCCAGGCTGAGAGGGCAGTGGGAGCGGCGTGGAGTGCTGGTGGGGAGGGGGCAGCTAGACGGAGATCATCCGCCTAGGCCCAGGAACCGCAGATGAGGAATGGATGAGGGCTACCATGTGAGCGGGAGTAGGAAAAGATTGAAGAGGACTGGGCTGGAGCTCCCTGCCTACACAATGGAGGAGCAAACAGGGCGGGCGGGAGAGAGACTGCTGCCGACTCACGCCTGCATACTGCACCCGCTCTCGAATTAGATCCACCACATCCGCACCAATTCCAGTGGCTTGGCTAGCAGCTTGTTCGTGTGAAACTGAGTCAAATGCATTGACAATATCAATGTTAATAACATCAACAGCTAGTTTATTTGCCAGTTCTGTATCTATAAAGCCTTGAAAATAGAGGTGGCTGGTGGTCGTGGATCAGCGTATTCTAAAGACATACAGTGTTGATGGAAGAATGCCACGTGAGGTGCCTAGGTGGCTGCTCAGTTGTTTGGCAAAAATTCGGTCAAAATTCTTAAGCAGCCCAGGAATAAGTACTATGGGGCGGTAGGAGGAGCACTATGGGCCCCCTTTCGCTTATACACAGGACAGTGAAAAAATTCTTTACATTGGGCTGGGAGCGATTTGCATGCTCTTTTGCATGATTAATGCCCTCTGGTACGTTATTAATGTCCCAAAGGCACTAGTCGATTGGATCAAAGGATGCCAACCTTTTGGAACCCTAAAAATGTATACTAGTGCTATATATAGGTGTTTAGCCATATTCGGGGCTCCAAAATGTCTGCTTTGCGTGTATCCCCCTCTGAGTTGATTTCCAAAGCTGACAGCTGACACCTAGGCTCAGTACATGCTGTAGGATTGAAAATGGCTTCGGGGGTTATTTGCCAAAATGCCAGGCCTGGCAACTAACAAAAATGAAGTAAAATTAAGATTTTCACGCAAAAGCAAGTTTTTGACCGCGGAGCGGCCCGAAGGGCCGCTCCGCGGTCTATAGAGGTTACTAAACTTTTGTCCTCATATATATATATTTATATATATATATATATATATATATATATATATATATAATTGCTGTCCACGGGCGAATTCTCAACGGATTGGGACAAACTTTTTTTTCCTGAAAGGTAATGCTATTTTAGGAAGATCTGGAGGGGTGGAACCGGTTTCCGAGCATTTGAAACATTACTTTTTTTGGGTAGAAAGGTCAGAAAATTGCAATATACCGATTTTGCGATGTAGCACCTGTAATCTTGAGAATTGCACAGACGACTTGAGTTTTTTTGTTCACAAGTCATATATAGCGATTCCAAATCTTTGCTTACTTTCGAAAATGGTTGAGAAACCACATACTTACCCTCTTGAGTGACAAACTTTCATGTATGGCAATGGCATCAATAATCAGTAACAGCTGAACGGCTAAGAATTGAACAGAGGACTTGCGTTTTTTGTTCACAAGTCATATATAGCGAATACAAATGTGTGCTTACTTTCGGAAATGGTTAAGAAACCACAGACTTACCCTCTTGAGTGACAAACTTTCATGCACGGCAATGGCATCAATAATCAGTAACAGCTGAACGGCTAAGAATTGAACAGAGGACTTGAATTTTTTTGTTCACAAGTCATATATAGCGATTCCAAATCTGTACTTACTTTTGAAAATGGGTGCAAAACCACTGACTTATCTTCTTGAGTAACCAACTTTCATGCACGGCAATGGCATTAATAATCAGTAACAGCTGAACGGCTGAGAATTGAACAGAGGACTTTGGTTTTTTGATTCACAATTTGTACATAGCGATTCCAAATCTGTGCTTACTTTTGAAAATGGGTGAGAAACCACAGACTTGCCCTTTGGAGTGATGAAATTCCATGCATTCATATTGTAAGCTGGAACGTGGTGCTCCGCGGTCACCTATTGCGCTTTGCGCCATATACTTGTTTCTGCAAATATCTAAACTAATACAAAGTAATTCACATAGCACGCACATTAAGACTGAGTATTTGTAATTATACGAACAAAATATAACCAAATAAATCAAATGATTGATTCAGATTTTCAGTATATTTGGATTTATTAATAGTGGGATAAATATTCCTGGCAGACATTTTTATTAGCACCTATTTCCATCAATGTTTTATATACATGGTTTCATGCCTTAATGTTAGAGAGTTGTCGGTTTCGCATGACTGGCCAATAATTGTTCTTGCCTCCATGTTCTTCGTAGATAACTTCGGTTGCTTCCTTCTTAAATTTTACATATTGTTTACCATGGTTTTTAGATGTTGTGCTCTCATTTAGGTGGATTGGTGCATCGATTTTATGCTCTTCTAATTGATAATCAATGTTTGCATTATTTGTGTGACTTTTTACTACACATCCATTTCCTTGGTGCATCATATATTTCTTGCAGCAAGAAACTGTTATAAAACAGGTAAGCGAACATGTCACCATACATAGAAAAAACATGTCAATTAGTAATTAAATGTGTGGCATTCCTGTGGCTAAAATTTTTTATCTAATTTATAATTTTGAGGTTTCTAAGGTGCAGTAAAAATGATGTGCATATACTTTGTTGCAATTGTAAACAGTATACTAAACATGTAAAAATGCAGTATTTTTAGCAGAAACTTAAGTTTTCCATAGCAAACTGACAGTGGTAAACTGAAACAACCAATATCAAGCTAGTTAGTTCTTCAGTTAGCCACATTGTGGTAGGATGTGCAAATTGGATCCACAGTTATGGTTAGTTCTTAAGTTAGCCACAATGTGGTAGGTTGTGCAAATTGGATCGACAATTGTGGTTAGTTCTTTAGTTAGCCATATTGTGGTAGCTCATGCACATTGGATCCACAATTGTGGTTAGTTCTTCAGGTAGCCACAATGTGGTATGTCGCGCAAATTGAATCCACAATTGTGGTTACTTCTTCAGTTTGTCACAATATGGTAGGTCGTGCAAATTGGATCCACAATTGTGGTTAATTCTTCAGTTAGCCACAATATGGTAGGTCATGCAAATTGGATCCACAATTGTGGTTAGTTCTTCAGTTAGTCACAATATGGTAGGTCGTGCAAATTGGATCCACAATTGTGGTTAATTCTTCAGTTAGCCACAATATGGTAGGTCATGCAAATTGGATCCACAATTGTGGTTAGTTCTTCAATGAGCCACAATGTGGTAGGTCGTGCAAATTGGATCCACAATTGTGGGTAGCTCTTCAGTTAGCCACACTATGGTAGGTCATGTAAATTGGATCCACAATTGTGGTTAGTTCTTAAGTTAGCCACAATGTGGTGGGTCGTGCAAATTGGATCCACAATTGTGGTTAGTTCTTCAGTTAGCCACAATATGGTAGGTCATGCAAATTGGATCCACAATTGTGGTTAGTTCTTCAGGTAGTCACAATGTGGTAGGTTGTGCAAATTGGATCCACAATTGTGGTTACTTCTTCAGTTTGTCACAATGTGGTAGGTCATGCAAATTGGATCCACAATTGTGGTTAGTTCTTCAGTGAGCCACAATATGGTAGGTCATGCAAATCGGATCCACACTTGGGGCAAGTTCTTCAGTTAGCCACAATGTCTTTGCAGCACCTGATTCAGCCTTCTTTCACGGCGGCATCGGCATCTTTCTTCTTCTTCGCTTCTGCCGCAGTGGCTCTTTTTCGGCAACAGCAGCAGCTTTTTACTTTTCACTGACTGACGGTAAACACTGACTTTAGTCTTTGTCTTAATTATTACTTCTTATACATTCCAGTTAGAATATATTTTGGGCAAAATCCGCATAAACACCCCAAGATACTGCTGCAGGAACTTAACAATTTGTGTAATACTGGACGTGATGAAAATGACACTGCTTTGGTTCCAAATATTCAAAATAGCCACACGCAACCTAAATATCACAATATCTGGCATGAAAATAGGTCGATATTATAAAGCTTTGATATAATTTAGCTACAAGTCCAATCAGTCCAATCAGCAATCAGTCCAAGCCGGGCCACGTCTACCACTTCATCGACTCCAAGACTGTTCTCTACTGGATGGAGGAGCAGGGGACCCTGTGCGTCAACGAGTGCAAGCAGGTCCAGGAGATGAAGGAGCTGGACGTGGAGCTGGGCGGGGTGAGCCACCATTTCGTGCCCACTGCTGCCAACATTGCCGACTACGTCACTAAACCCTGGCTCTTCAAGGATCTCACCACCTTCCACAGCAGACCAGTCTTTCTACAGACACCCCCATCACCCCTTCCTCATTTACAATTCAATGAATGCCGCACGCCTCTCCTCAAACACTCTACACATTCTCTCCCGCTCCGCGTCTCTTTCTCTTCCTCCCTCCACCGCTTTTCATGTCTTTAGCACGATCCGTTATCAATAAAACTCCTGGCCGTCCGCTGCAATCGAACACACCAAAATCATGACACGTGTAGTGTAGCTAATTTCTTAAAATGCAATAAATTTTAAGAAATATTTAAGATTTCTTGGGAAAATTGATGAAAAACCTAAAACATTTTGGCAATTTTAGAATGAAGTTGACCTTAATGCGCAGAGCACAAATTTTTTTGACTATTTTTCCTTTTGTGAAAATTTGTCTAAAGATTTTGAGGGGGTATTTCATAAAAATGCCAACTCTAGCTCCGCTCCTGGTAGCGTTGCCCACATCTGCAATCGCTTTTTGTTATCTTCTCCAGGGTTTTCATCTCGAGTTTCTTAAGGAATATGCTGTAGTGTAGAAAGGTGAAATTGTAACTTTGTATCTATCAAATGTGCTCATTTGGAGAATCTAATTTTTGTCTTGTTTAAACGCTTTCCTGACTAAATAATTTAAAAACATTAAACTGGTAATCATTAATTTTATCATCATAGATTGGATAATGTCAAATTGACTCAACAGATTGACTCGATAGTGCCATAATTTTCAAATTGCTGTACCCCAATGCGTTTTGCCGCATTAACATGATCCATTTCTCTAACTATTCTAGTGAAAATGTCACAATACCCACTCCAGAAAGCTCCTGGGCGTTTCCAAAAATAGCACTTTTTTAGAGGTCTCTTTTATTTTCTGCCACAGTATGTTGAGGCCAAGACATTGGAAATCTGCGCCTACTTGATACACTTGGTAGGGGACAAGCCTCTACTCCTGACAGGCATGCACCTGACTTACTAGAATTATTGGAAAAGAAAGTACTTTCCCGGAAAGTCTTGGACTGTTTTGGCCCCCACAATCATTTCTGCTCCAAACTGTACAATCACTTTATGTCTTTGGCAAATTTCATATTTAAACTAGTTTTTAAAATAAATTTTTATTAAGCAAAATAATTTTAAAAACCAAACATAATGAAAGCTGTAGCACTATTTTAAACACTAAATATCAAATTATATCATTATAAACACAGTATTGCAAAATATCTACATATAAATTCAAACATATTTTATGCAATGCAAAGCATCTTAACAGATTCATGGCAGAGGTTTTCCAGAGATTAATATGTATATTTTCTCAAGTGTGTTTCTAATTTTGGACATGTTTGGGCGCCTAGTTGGATCCAAATCCCATGTTGTTTGCATAAGCTTTTCAATTTCCTTTGGTGTTTTGTCAGGCATTTTCATTGTCTCTCCATTTTTCATGGCTTGTAGGGCTTCCTTGGCATTTTTTCCAGGCCATGGTTGCATGCCATCTGCAAATATTTCCCACATCAAAATTCCAAAACTCCACACATCAGTTTCTTTGGAAAACCTACCTGTAAGCAGTGCCTCTGGTGCTGTCCATCGAACAGGGATCTGATGTGAAGAATTGGTTGTCATTTGATATGTCCCTTGTCGTGTTAAACCAAAGTCAGCAATTTTGACCTCTTTCTTAGCACCAAGCAGAATATTGCGAGCTGCAATGTCTCTGTGGATGCAGTTCTTTTTTACAGCTAAATATTCCATACCCCGTGAGGCTTCTGTGCAAAAGCGAACCTTAACTTCAGTTGGAGATGGACTGTGCTTTTTGAGATACTTGTCTAAAGAGCCCCCAGGACACAGCTCTAGTACTAGCATTAGTGGAGGTGTATCTGTGGCAACTGCATAAATACTAGCTACATTGGGGTGGTGATAAGCTAACATGGTTTTTGCCTCCTTTATGAACTCCTCTCTCTCATTTTTTCCAAGTAATGCTTTGCAAGTCTTTAGTGCCACTGGTATCCATGTTCCTTTAATATTAAGTTTCCCAAGGTAGACCTCTCCAAAACTCCCTTCTCCAATTTTCTTCTCTAATGTTACATCTTTACTGGGAACCATCAAGTTTGAGCGGGGTACTGGCTTTCCTTTGATAGAAACTCCTGCATTATTAAGCATTTCTCCAGTGCGATGATAATATTCCACTAACTCTGGGACTGTCTTGAAATAGCGGCCTGGCATGTCCCATCCTCGCTGTGTTCGGTTGAGGATAATGTGCTTAACTGAACCTTTCCAGCAGACAGAAATTACAATGAGCAACCCAGCATCCTTTTTAGTTGAGCGCACCATCCATGACCCTTCTTCACTGAGCAAAGGTACAATTTCATTGCGTGGTAACAACCCATGAAACCAATCGGCATCTTCTAATTTACAATGGGGATCTATTGATGATATTGGAGGTTTGCTAGCATCTAGTTGTACTGATGTATTTTCTTTTGATCCTGGTCTTGTGCCAGTTCCATTGCCTGGTGCAGCTGGTATGGACCCATATTTTGAAGGACTACTCTTCTGTGTAAACCAAGATTCAAATGTCATATTCTAGGCGTTTCTGTTGTTTTCTGAGTTTGGTGATAGCAAATTCTTCAACATTTTATATTTTTTTATAAAAAAAATTCAAATTGTATTATAATAATTTAAATACAAAGTAACAAAAGGAAATGTAAGCAGAGACCCCCGCTAAAGAACCATCATTTTTGCAGGACCCAACTTTACCATAATGACAAAAACGAGCCCTGACATTGTTCAACAGGATAGATAAAATACCTGAAAAAATTTCAAAAAACCATGTCAAGTAGGGTAATATACTACAAAATAGCTGGATAGACGGTTTGTCGGGTTCTATTTCTGTGTCTAACTGCCTCCCACTCACTCTCCATACCACATTTTCATCTATTCCAGCGGCAACGTTGGTACTGGTGTCTTCCTTCAACATCCCCTCTACATCACAGCAATGTTCGTTGTCGATATGTTAATCCTTTTCAGGTGCTGAATTTAAAGCTTTCAAATGTACTTGGCTAATGTTTTAATGACTTTCTGCTGCCGTGCGATGAAAATAACAAACTACTAGTTTCTCAAGCATCGCACTTCGTAATACTTCAACAAAATGAGCCAAATAAAAAAACATTTTCAGAAACCTAATTTTTACCCTTTCATCCTAGCTCTGAGGGCAATGACAGCATGGGATGCCGTAATCTGGATGTTTGAAGAAGAACAAAAATGCGGTTCTACATACAGGGGCTAAAACTATGTATATATCTGGTACCATCGGCAGGCCAAATGTAGTTCTCTTTTCTCCAAAAGTTGCAACTGCCTCGAGTAAAAAGTCAAGGAAATACAATTTATACTACTGGAATCTGCTGCTTGGACAGTTGCATTTTGTTTTTGGCGCGCAGTTCAGTGTCTCTTTCCATGCGCGCCAAAACCAAGATGCAGATGACGCAGCAGATTCCAGTAGTAAAAATTGTATTTCCTTGACTTTTTACTCAAGGCAGTTGCAACTTTTGGAGAAAAGAGAACTACATTTGGCCTGCCGATGGTACCAGATATTTCTTCCACTTTTAATATAGTATAAAATTTATTATTTATACTTACAAATTTTATATTTATATTTATATTTATATTTACAAATTTTATATTTATATTTATATTTACAAACTTTATTGATCAATAAATAAATTTTATTAGATAAATAAATCACAAATATAAAATAAAACAAGTATATGGCGCAAAGCGCAATAGGTGACCGCGGAGCGCTTCTAACTTCACATGTAGCAACACCTGAAAATAAAGGAAAATTTTCATTGTGAAGGTGCACATTGTATCTCAAAAGGAAAAGTATGTGGTTTCTTAATCATTTTCAAAAGTAAACACAGATTTTGAAATGCTATATATGACTTGTCAATCAAAAAACCAAAGTCTTCAGTGCAATTCTCAGCCGTTCAGGTGCTACTGATTATTGATGCTATTGTCATGCATGAACGTTTGTCACTCAAGATGAAAAGTCTGTGGTTTCTCAACCATTTTCAAAAGTAAGCATATATTTGGAATCGTTATATACGACTTGTGAACAAAAAAACTCAAGTCTTCTGTTCAATTCTCAGCCGTTCAGCTGCTACTGATTATTGATGCTATTGTTATGCGTGAAAGTTTGTCACTCAAGATGAAAAGTCTTTGGTTTCTCAACCATTTTCAAAAGTAAGCATATATTTGGAATCGCTATATACGACTTGTGAACAAAAAAACTCAAGTCTTCTGTGCAATTCTCAAGATTAAAGGTGTTACAGCGCAAAAACGCTATATTGCAGTTTTCAAGCCGTTCTACCCAAAAAAGTAATGTTTCAAATGCTCGGGGACCACTTCCTACCGGCGATATCTTCCTAAAACATTATTACCTTTCAGGAAAAAAAAGTTTGTCCAGATCCGTTGAGAATTCGCCCGTTCCCAGCATTTCCAGGAACATATATATATATACACATGAGGACAAAAGTTTAGTAAGCTCTATAGACCGCGGAGCGGGCCATAGGGCCGCGCCCCGGTCAAAAATATAACAAAATCAAAAGTTTCAAAAATAAAAATTATTGGCAAACTAAGAAATTTTTGAGAAATTTTCTTGGTTCATGCTTAGGGCAATTTTTGGCCTGCTGATTGTACCATTTATTTTCTCAGCTTTAAATACACAAAATTCAAAAAGAATGACTGAGCTGGGTTCGAACCTGCCTGTTTCATTAAGCCATCCAATCGCTTATTCCACTACACCACTGGTGCGTATGGCTCCTTGGTGTGACTAAAGAGCTATGATTAAAGAAATACATGAGGCCAAGGTAGCCGGAGAGGGCGGGGGGGGGGGAGAAATAAAATACCTACTATCGTCCATTGAATAGATGCGGAGAAGAAGGAGAAGAAGAAGAAGAAGAAGAAGAAGGAGTTCCGACATATGGTTTTTTGCGTTTTTCACCCTAAAATCAAACGTTTTGTGCAAAACTCAAAAGATAAACTATAGTCAATTCAATGTTGCTCTTTCCAATGGTGAAAGAATTAGAGCAAATGGAGTCTTCTGTGACGAGCAGCCGCCTTATCAAATTTAGGATCTAGCAATAACCCTCAAAACATACACCTGGGTCGAAAAGAGGGGCTGGGCGCTGACACTTTGCTAACGCTCGCTAGCGCCAGCCCAATAACAGTTATAGAACAGTTTCCATGGCCTTAATCCATGTTTCAGGATCTAAAAACATGTATAGAATAGTAGCTGCTGGGCTTTCAGTCATTTTGATGTTACAGATCTTGCTGCAGGGGTTCCTCAAGCAAGAAGCCTGCCATATTTTTATTTTGCTATACTTTCGGTACCTTCTCTTTTCTGCCTAATTTAGTGATCAACTGGCTTTTTTATTTTCCTTGATCTTTGCAAGGAAAGAAAAGAAAGGATATTGTAAATATTTGCAGCCACGGCAGGCAGAAAGATGGGTGAGAAATTGGCTAACTGCTTTACCTGGCCTAGGCGCTCTGGGCAGGGTGCCATAGCTACTCCATCAGTAACACGTGACCGCGCAAATAGTTTTAAGAGTAAAAAACTTCCACTTCAGTTTTATATGATATACTTACTTTTAAATGGACATGTCAAAAATGTGTAAATTCAACCACACCGTAGTGCGACGACCAAGTCCATGGCATTCAAAACCTTTAGCGACCACCCCTTCACGTGCTCCACTGCTATCATTCCTTTCCTTCCCTCCCGTCGTCCCCTCGCACTGCAACCCCCCTCCTCCGACGCCGCCATCTTGTCTGCCTCCTGTGTGCTCCCCGCCCTCTCCTACATAAGCCCTTCATTTCACCATCATGTGATCAGTCTGCTCTCTTGCTTTGGCTTCTTGATTCGCATAAACTCTAACGTCTTCCTCTTCCTCAACACCCCAACATCGCTGCCCACGGGCATCAAGTAGGATGGTGTGGTGCCTGGAAAGGTGACCACACTACGTGGTAGCAAAGAGTGGTTGATTGGTCCACTAACCAACCTCATCTCATAGTCCCCTCCCCATAACCCTCCCTAACTGCCGCCTTCGGGCACCTGGACCCAGCTCAATACCAACTTCTCCTTTCTCTTGCTTTGGTGATTGAGTTTTAGTTCAGGTGCAGTGGTGTATATGGAATAAGAAAGACAAGAAAGAGCGGAACGGAGCATTGAAGTGGAGTAAGAGTCGCAGTCACATCCAACCAAGCACTCTGCCTGAGTTGTAAATCAGTACCAGAGTCTATATTCTCCCTATTTGGCTGATCCGGGTAGGAACTCGGGGAGAAAGGTAGTGTCTTCCTAAATTGCCAGCGCAGGGGTGGGAACGGCCTCCTGAAACCAAATGTTGGGGTGTGAGCGGCCCAGGGTAGATTGAATCAGCGCTGGAGGTGTGAGCGGCCTCAGCACAGAAAACGCCGGGAGTGTGAGCGGCTCCAGGTTGCCCAAAAACGCCGGGGTTGGGAACGGCCCTAGTGCAGAAAACGTCGGTGTGGAAGGAAGACAGCAAAGCATTTCATAATCACATTTAGCCACATTCATAATCACCCATAGCCAGGTGCAGATAGGAGCATATATCTTTTGCTGGAACCTCCTATCTTGGTCAGGTCGACAGTACTAGTTGCACCACTAGTCTGTCTTGACTTTGGTCACTCGACCCAGCTTCATACAAACTTCCTGTGGCAGCGAATCTGAGCCATCACATCCACCTCCCTCCAGAGGTCTCCGCCCAGCAGCGGAGAGACAGACAAGCGAGAGCAGAGCGCGGGAGACTTGCAGCAGCCCGCAACAACAGCCGCAGTCCCAGCCCGGACGTTCAAGGAGAGCAGCCAGACAGGCTCAGGACTCTTCAGCGACAGGCAGGAGGTGCAGCAGAACTCCAAGGTTCGCCCCGTTCTCCTCAATCGCAAGCCAGTGAGGGAACCTTAGAAGGAACCCTAGAAGGGAACCTAGAAGAGACTCTCTTTGAGGACGCTCCAGAGGAAAACCTGGCGCATGTAGACAAACTCAAAGCAGAGAGAGTAGAAGGTCTAGAGGCTAGGCTGCAGCAGAGAGAGAACGAACTAGAGGAAGTAGAAGCAGAGCGCCAATGCCTGGCCCAAGCGCACGCCCAGTTGGAGCAGCAGCTTGCCGAGGTCCCCGATCCAGCAGCAGCCCCTCAGGTGCAGGGACTGGAAGCCTGCCTGGCCGACCTGCAGCGAGTCCTCGACGCCCATGCGGACCACGCCCAGGCCCGCCAGCAGGACATTGTCAACGAAGTTTGCCTCCTTCTCCCAGCAGCGCAGCCTCGTCTTCCCCCCCCCCCCTCAACAACGAGGTGGAGCAGATGAACGTCGGTGGAGGTGGTGGAGGCGGCGGAGGAGGAGTGGGTGGAATGAATGGTGGACAGCAACGAGCAGCACACGTTCACTATCGCATCAATCTCCGCCCCCCGCAGTGCAAGGCATACACAAACCCAGGCCAAGACGGCGAGTTTAGCGATTGGTTTGAGCACTTCTCAAGGGCCTATCAAGGGATGGCCAGGGCAGGAGAAGATATCCTAATCCAGCTCTTGCATCATCTCGAAGGAGAAGCCTTGCACATGGCCAACTATCTTCTTGAAAGCCATGAAGCGCTGCATGCAGCCGATCCCCAAACACCAGAGCACACATGACAAACACTAGGAGAAGAGTTGAAGGGGATGTTGGATAGCGCGAAGACGGTGAGAACGTGGAAGTGGGATTTGGCGGCCAGGCGCCAGGTCGCGTCCAAGCCCTGCGGCGCCTTCGCAGCCGCCATCATCTCACTCACCAAAAAGGCTTTCCCTCTCGCCACACCCCTAGAACGTGAAGCAGAGCAATTGGAGCGATTCCTGGAAGGCTTGCTTCAGGCAGTCGGAGGGCATGCGCTGCGCTGAGGCAGGAGGCAGGAACCCTACGAGGAGCTCCAGGAGGAGCAGTGGACAGAGCCCTCCTATCCGCAGCCCCCATCTTGGCGCAGGAGCCGGAGCCCCTCTCCGCATCCTCGCAAGGAACTGGATCAGGTCAAACAAACCATGCTCGCCATCCAAAGACAATTGTCCAAACTCCAGGTGAATGCCATGCAGCCTAATCTCCCTTCCCCAGAGGCAGTGAAGCAGCAGCTGTCCCAGGCGAACCCAGTCTTGCCCCTGGACCAACCCACAGACCAGCGCAGCAGCATCTGCTACTCCATGGACCACAAGATGGAGCAGTGCTCCCCCGACCTGCGCAGGAAGGCCAACATGCCCAATCCCCTCCTTCGCCCTTGCTTCTACTGTGGCAAATTTGACCACTTTGTGCGTGATTGCCAAGAGAAAGAAGAAGACGAGAGGCGGGAAATGGAGCGGATGATGCAGAGTCGGCGTAGGGACTATGATGCGCGCCCCTCCTTCCGTCGGGATGACAGCTGGGAGGAGCGAAGGTATGGAGGAAGGAGTGGAGAAAGAAGAGGTGATCGCAGGGAGTATGGACGTGAGCGATGAGTGGAGAGGCAGATCGCGGGAAGGCTGAGGAGACCGGAGAGATGAGCAACGAGGAGGGCGCAATGATCGCCGTTCCTCAAGCTGCCAAAGGGACTCCGATGGCCAGCCCAGCACCCGCTATTCTTGTGATCAGTCTCCCGCTTCCCGAAGAGATAGACAGGACAGAGGAGAGAAGGGCGAAAGGAATGAGAGGAAGGCTGGAGAGGAAAAGGATAAGGGGAAGGGAGTCACCTGGGGTGTCCCAGCAGTAGCGGCGATGACGTGGGGAGTGCCCAACGATTTCCGTCCCTACCTTTTCCCCGCCTGCCCCACCGACCTACCCCCCGCACCCCAAACCAACACTTTGTACATGTCTTGCCGCCTTTCTCTTGCCGATGCTGCATGTCCATCTCTTTTGCCTCCACATTCCTAGCCATTAGCCTCTTAATGCTTTGCCAATTGGCAGGACACGGAGTGAAAGCGGGAAAATTGGAAGGGAATTGGTCAGAAGTGCCGCGTCTGTGTTCCTCGGCGACGGGAGGAGCATGGTGGAAGGTTCCGCCGCCTCACCAGTGCTCAACACCCACCATTCCCACCTTCCAGCCCCCACACAGAGTCACCCTCCGCCCCCTACGCCCCAAACCAGTGGCCTCATCAAACCGAAGGCCACGTGTGCTGCAAATACCGCCATGTCTATCGCCTCAAGGTTTTCCTTCTCTACACTCATGCTGCAGAGGAGGAATTCGTGCAAACTCTCCATGTTCCGCCCAATGAGTGCAAATTGATGAAGGAAAGCAATAGATGCAATGAGGGAGCATTAGAGCAAGTAGTGGCCGGAGTAGATTTGTGGAAGTATGAGCAGAAGCTGGATAAAAGCTGGGGTCCGCCAGTGCTAGGGTGTTGTGTATGGCAAGAGCGGGAGGCTATCACATGCGAGCTGGAGCTGATAGAAGTAATGGCAGTGCATGGAGAAGCAGCCCCCGCCAACATGTCCATTGACCTTTCCCCCTGCATTTATTCCCGCTCCAACTGCACTTTGCCTTTCAACAATGTCACGGTGCAGTGGAAGGAGGATAAAGAGGTGCAGGAACAGGTATTGCCAGTGGGAGTCTTGACGGGCACCATGCGCAACCGCACCTTCATTGCTGACAGTGGCGAGCTGGCCTTCACCGCCACCGCCGACCAACCCACAGTCCACTACTCCAACTTCTCACTCACGCCCACTGCCCAGAATTTATGGTACCACATCCTCACCTTTGAACCCCCTACTCACCTAACCTCACATCAAGAAGAGGCAGAGGGACAGGTAGGGTTGGGTAAAGGGAAGGAGTGGAATGTGATGGCGTTGATGTTGCGAGCGGGTCTGGCGCTGAGCCTGCAAGCGCTGTACGAGGAGCTACAGCAGGACAACGTCCGCGCCTTCACCCAGCTCACCCGCTCCATCTGCAAAAACGCCGCCCGAATTCAAGATCAATTCTTGTTACACCTCCAAACCTCCCCCTCCTCTACCTTGTCCCAACTTCTTCGTAAACCCATTCAAGCGGAAATGCATGGACAGTGGGTGAAAATTAGGGCCTGCCAGCCGATTGAGCCAGGACATTACCAATTTCAACCCTCCTCTCTTTGCTACCGCCATTGGCTGCCCCTTCGCTTCTCAGCTAACAAACAGTCGTACGAAGGGTGGATGAACACTCACACCTTCCATATCCTCCCCGTCCCCCCTCTGAACCAGATTGTGTGAAGAGGGAAAGAATGCTGATGAGTGTAGGTGGAAGGATAGTGTGGATTGAAGTGGACAGTAGTGAGACGAATGCGACGGGAATCCCAGCTCAACTCCCCTACCTCCCCTCGCCCATCCAAACCGCCCACCTCTCCTACACCTTCCAACACCAAGTATTCCATGCCCATCTCCATCATGACCCCGCCTTTGCTGCCCTGCATTTACAAGCCCAGTTTTCCCATCAACAGGCAGTAGAGGCACTTAAGGGGTTTGAATTTGGGGGAAAGGAAGAAGGGATGGGAGAGGAAGTGAGTCATCTGGCAGCTCCAGCCGAGTGGGACTGGGGAATAGCGGCTTGGGCCACGGGCGGGGCACTATCCCCCTGGCAGATGCCTTTGTCCCTGTTGGCCATGATATGTATCATCCAATGCGGGGTTGCTTGTTGTTGCCCCACTTGCCCCAACTGCCTCACCCCCTACACCCCAGCCCATTGGAATGAATGCCTCCAGGGGTGGAGGTCCAGGCCACTACACCCCACTCACACCACAACTTCCTCTTCAGTCGAGTCAGACTAGCCACGCGTCAGATACACTCTCAATTCTCCCCCACCCTCTCATCCAATGCTCCTTCCCAAGTTGCAGCAGAGGTTTCAGAACGAGTAGCTCGGAGGACAGAGTCGCAGTCATCCTGCATCATTGCTCTAGCCTCACCCGACGCTACTCCACAACCCTGCTTTGGCAACCTGGACCCAGCTTCTACAACTTCCCTACCGCCTCAAGGTCAGCCTGCTTCCGATCTCCCATTGCCTGCCGCCTCCTCCACCCCCATAGATAGCAATGAGGAGGGAGATGGAGAGTGGCAGAGAGTAGATGTGGGAGGGGAGCCTTGCCAAGTGCAATTGGCGCAGTCTAGGTCCCAGTCTGACTCAGAGGTGGAGGAGTTTGTGCGTAGATTCTTGCCCCGCACTGCCCAGCTTTGCCCCAATCTTCTCCCAACCCCTTCCAATCTTGTCATCCGCCCCCTAGCTCCTTTAGGCGAGCCACCCAACTTGCATTCAGTGCTAGTACACCCTGTGCCTGCTGCAGTTCAGGCTGAGCTAGCTTCCTTCCAGAGGGGAAGGAAATAGTACAGATAGGTCTGGGACAGGAGCGGAGGGAAGCTACCGTGTACGAATAGTGCCCCCTAGAGAATGGCCGCAGAGGGAGGCAGGGCAGATTTCAAACCCTGCCATCCTTATGATGGCCATAGCTCAGACTAGGAGAGAGGCAAAAACGAAGCGCAAAGGAGTGCGGAAAGACGTGCGTGAGGTGAGAAGTCCTTTGCTGACAGTGCAGGCCAGAATAGAAACAGTCCCAGTGACGGCATTATGGGACACTGGAGCCAACTGTACAGTGATCACCGATGTCTTCCTTCAACATCTCTTAGCCTGCCTTCGAGCTCAGCAGTATCCTAGAATCCCCTGCCTCGAGGAGCCCACAGCGGGGCAAGAGGTTACTGCAGAGACGGCCGGAGGAAAAGCACCCATTTTGGGGTGGCTGAGAGTAGAGATGATGCCTGCCTGCCCAGACTACAGGCCGTGATTGGCATGGATTTGATCACGCTAGTAGGCATCCACACCTTGGACCCCGTCGCTCGCACGCTTTACGTGCACCAACCTCCCACCCTCCTAGACCTTCAACCCTTCTACCCACAGTGCCCCTCTACCTCAGGAGGAAGCGAAGGAGAGGGAAGGAGAAAAGAAGTGAGTGGAGTGGTGTGTAACATGATGCAAGTGACCGAGCGGCTAGCAGGGGATGGAGAAGATGAGGAAGATGTGGGTGACTACGACCCACGCCCTGCAGGCTCCCTTCTCCCCCTCCCCGCCTTACCGCTCCGCCTAGTAAATGGAGAGCATACCTTCGCTCTGCTTTCCCCCAGCCATCATACCTCAGTTAGACGCCACAGAAAAATGTGGCAGGTGCGGTACATGCCCCATGTTTAAAGACAGGAATGGCACAATCACCAGTTCTCACGGCAATAGAAAATTCAAACCCGTACTAAAACACAAACCAGGATGTGACAACAGTGTGGTAGTATACTGCATAAGCTGCCCCGTTGAAGGCTGTGAAATGAAGTACGTGGGACTGACTAGACAAAAAGTAAAAACCAGAATGGGAGAGCACAGAAGACAGATATTCAAAGGGGAGCTGGATACACCTACTGGGTGCGCCGCGCAAGTTTTGACAAAGTTTAGACCTCAATTACTCAGGTCTAAAATAAGTTACATACCTGAAATGTTAACACAACATACTCCTAAGCTTCCTTAAAGAAACCATAAATTTTTATTAAATTGCAATCATTTCTTCTAGAGTTATAGGCCTTTAAGTGAGGGCAGCGCAAATTTTGCCTTTTTATCCTGTAATTACAAAATTTGGGACACATTTTGGACTCCATTTCATAGGCCCAAAGAATAAATAATTGCTGAATAGAAGACCAACATAAGCTAAAGGGAAAATGCTAAGCCTTTGTATGCCTTGCCGTTTTTATGGTTGTACATATTGGCTAAAATATTGCATATATTGGAGCTTATTTCTGAAAATTCGCTGATGGACACAACAGCGGCTTTTAGGATTTTTGACAATTACATTAAATTCTACTATGGGCTCCAGAAAAATCCGAGAATATGCTTTCAAACTTCCATAGTTATTGTTCATACAATTGGCAAATTTGTGTATTATTGTGAGCCCATCATGTTTGGCTGGACCTGAGAAATTAGCAAAATACTGTAGTTACAGGGTTAACGGGCCAAAATTTGGGTTGCCCTCACATAAAGGGCTATAACTCTAGAAGAAACAATTCTTATTTAATAAAAATTTATAGTTTCTTTAAGGAAGTTTACATGTATAATGTGTTAAAATTTCAAGCATGTAACTTATTTTGATCCTGACTTATTGAGGTCTAAATTTTGTCAAAACTTGCGCGGCGCACCCGGTATATAGACACTTCGGCAAATTCCATGATGAACCCATGATGCCTGTCATGCAAATTTTAGAGCAGATTGAGGATGGGGAAGAACAAAAACAAGAAGGAACAAGGCTGGAGGACGGAACGGGACTGGACATTGGCACTTAACACAGTGTGGCCCTGGGGCTTAAACACAAATATCCTAGGTTCTGGGACAATAAGTTTTAAACAGATCCAGTAGACAGACGGCATACACCATGGTTCAGAGTACAAACGGAATGGGCCGTGGAGAGAGGAGATTGTAAGACAAGAGGACGTAGGAAAGGAATTCAACTGAGAATCACTAAAGGGGAAGACTGCTCAAACGTTATAGAGTATCTGAGACTGGTAAAAAGCGATACAAAACAAGTATATGGCGCAAAGCGCAATAGGTGACCGCGGAGCGCATCCTATATATGAATTTTTGAATTTTGAATTTTGAACACAATATGAATGCATGGAATTTTGTCACTCAAGAGAATAAGTCTGTGGTTTCTCAACCATTTTCGAAAGTAAGCACAGATTTGGAATCGCTATATATGACTTGTGAACAAAAAAACTCAAGTCCTCTGTTCAATTCTTAGCCGTTCAGCAGTTACCGATTATTGATGACATTGCTGTGCATGAAAGTTTGTCACTCAAGAGAATAAGTCTGTGGTTTCTCAACCAATTTCGAAAGCAAGCACATATTTGGAATCGCTATATATGAGTTGTGAACAAAAAAACTTAAGTCCTCTGTTCAATTCTTAGCCGTTCAGCTGTTACTGATTATTGATGACATTGCCATGTGTGAAAGTTTGTCACTCAAGAGGGCAAGTCTGTGGTTTCTCAACCATTTTCAAAAGTAAGCCCTGATTTGGAATCGTTATATACGACTTGTGAACAAAAAAACTCAAGTGTTCTGTTCAATTATCAGCCGTTCAGCTGCTACTAATTATTGATGCTATTGTCATGCATGAAAGTTTGTCACTCAAGAGGGCAAGTCTGTGGTTTCTCAACCATTTTCAAAAGTAAGCACAGATTCGGAATCGTTATATACGACTTGTGAACAAAAAAACTCAAGTGTTCTGTTCATTTATCAGCCGTTCAGCTGCTACTAATTATTGATGCTATTGTCATGCATGAAAGTTTGTCACTCAAGAGGGCAAGTCTGTGGTTTCTCAACCATTTTCAAAAGTAAGCACAGATTTGGAATCGTTATATACGACTTGTGAACAAAAAAACTCAAGTTGTCTGTGCAATTCTCAAGATTACAGGTGCTACAGCGCAAAAACTATATATTGCAATGTTTAAACCTTTCTACCCAAAAAAGGAATGTTTCAAATGCTCGGAAACCGGTTCCACCCCTCCAGATCTTCCTCAAATCTCATTACCTTTCAGGAAAAAAAAAGTTTGTCCAATTCCGTTGAGAATTGAGCCTTTTACAGCATACCCAAATTTGCATACTTTCTACCCAAAAAAGTAATGTTTCAAATGCTCGGAAACCGGTTTCACCCCTCCAGATCTTCCTAAAATTTTATTACCTTTCAGGAAAAAAAAAGTTTGTCAAAATCCGTTGAGAATTGAGCCTTTTAAAGCTACCCAAATTTTCGACCTTTCTACCCAATAAATAAATAGCAAAAAATTCGGTCAAAAATAGCCTACGAAAATCACTAAACGGAAAACTAGGCATTCCATGCAGCCCAAAACTGCGCATATAGATCACCATGGAGGGGTTTTGCACTGATGCCAGTTTCCTACTTTTAATTCTTGCTCAGCTGAGGTAATGCTTTCAAAAATATAATTTGACGGCCACGATTTGAAGCTTTACGACCAAGTGCTGTTGTGACCAAGTATGTAATCATCGTGTGAATTATAGATATAGAAGGCAAAATTAAAGAATGTGTTTATTAGATAGGGAAAATTTAAAGTATCATGATTGCCAGCAAGTAGGCACGGCAGACTTTTATCCTGGAAGGGCTGCCAATGGGTATGGCAGCTGCTGCCTATGGGTCTGGGTCGAGACTATGGGTTTGGCTGATGCCTATGGGTCGTTATTACTCGAAAATGTGTCCTATTACGGCTAATATGTTAGTTTTTTAAACAAGCCTGGCCTTGGGATTGAGAGAAGAAGGAATGTATGCTACAGTTTGTTCTGCCCTCGGAATTGAATAAAAAATAATGACTTTAACAAGGACTGTGTGTTACAATTTATTTTTCTATTTTGAGACAAGAAGCACTGTGTGTTACCGTTTTTGTTTCTGTATGTTACAAAGGGATTTTTATGAATTTCTGTTCTGAGTGATCGTGAGTACCGGTGTGTGCTGTTGAGGTACTTGCCTAGGGTGTTAATCAGTACTGGCGTGTGCGGTCAACCGCAGATGCGTATTAGTCGCAAGGCAACGATTTTGGGCTGTGCATTGTTTTAGTGATATTTGAGTTTATGGGATGTTTCATAATGAAAAAGGGCTGTTACAACATATATGCCGCATGCCAGAATACCCAGCAGAACAATATTTGATGAGAAGGAATGACTGACCAGATAATCTCATGGCAGTCTTATGGCATTTTTTAGGAAAGCATAACAATAAGAAATATTAATATTACAAAAAGTAAAAACAAATTTTCTGGGCTCTCTTAGTTTGTTAGTTAAGTTCAAAAGTAATAAATTAAAATTTCATGATAGTAGTTTTAAATAGTTTATCCCCTTATAGCCCAATCTAGTTGCATGATAAGATGAATCAAAGATAATTACATCACCTTCATGTCCAAGCCATTTTAAATAAGTACAAGCATTAAAAAGAGACCAGCTAAGAGAGAGTAAAAAACTGAACCGAAGATTCACAATCTCAGTGACCTATATGTTTCTGTCTGTTACGGCCCCTGCACTTTGCCTAGAATGCTTTGCATGCTAGTCTACGCTCTGGGGCCTCTGTGTCCATGCCCTACGGCCTCCGACAGGTGACCTGCGGCTGCACAAAAATGACTCCTATGTGTAAGATTAAGCAAAACGTACATCATACTACACCTATTATGTGTTGCTTAGATGATTTTTGATCCAACTTTAAATATGTTTTTATGAATTTAAGTTATTTCATCACGTTGCTTCATGAATCATTTCATTAAAGACTTAATTTAAACATACCTAATAATCTTTATCAGAAATCTCATAGCAACAGAGAATTCAAACATGTCACTTAACTATAAGCAAATCATTCCTCTGGCATATACTGCTCTCGCTACAAATGCCTTTGCTTTGGTTGTAATTGTTAGCTGCTCCATCCTGTTGATTATGATTCTACACAAAGTTGTAAACACCAATTTCAAACAGATAGATGAAAACCTGCCAAAAAGTACACCTCTGATTGATGCCGCACAACTGGACATATATGTGATTATAGCAGTATGTGAAGAGAAGGGTATATCAGCAGAAGATCTTGCTACATATTTCAAAAATGAACCTCATCGAAAGATTGTGGTTGAACAAATATTTGGTAAATATTCAAAACTTGTAAAGCGCTTCCTAGGTTGACCTCAGTCTCAGTTCATGACAAAATGTTACCCCGCAGAAGAATACCTTGCAGACTATATTAACAAGCCTAAAACTCTCAATGAAAGAAATGCACAGTTTTAATGATCATTTCAAATCATATTACGTATATTAATTTCTTGTTTTTATTTATTATTTTTTATTTTATTTATTATTTTCTAAAATGTGTCCCATCAAGAGACGTAAGGTACATAACAAATTAAGCGTAACATAAATTAATTTAAGAATTCCTATTAAACAGAAAAGTATGATGTCCATATTAGTTATTGATGACTGTTGCATTCGCTGGGAAAATAGTTTAAGAAGCATTGATTTATTTAGTGCATAAATGTCTCAAATTTGGCAAAAGCTGTGTGAAATGGAACTGTCTTGAGCAATAGTGGCGTCTCATAGCACACACACTCAAATAAATTATGCAACTGGTCTTTCACTCTGTTTGTTATTGTCTGTATTTTATCTTGGTCTCCCTTGCTGAAGTAATAGATTGAATATGCACACATCTCGTTTCTTCTAATTTCCGTGTGATGCCTTTGGAAATGCACTGGGTATAACTTGGACTGTTCTATGCAGTAATCGATTTGTTTTTGGCTGTGTTCCATATGTTTGACAATAATTGCCATTATTTTTGTCCCTGTCATAAACTTTGTTATTAAATTTTCACTAAATTAGGTTCTCAGATCTTGTATTTCTAATTGATGTAAATCATAAAAATATATGGTACACACTAAATGCATTTTTTACCCCTAGAGCGGTCTTTTATTTACAGGTGGCTCATATTTTGTCCTAATTTATATTTTGTAGGGTTTGGTAGGGTTCTGTCCTCGAGTGTTTGGTCGGGTGGTTAAGAATAATGAAGGAACTGGAAGTATATTGGGGCGGCAGGGGAGGTGGAAGGGCAGGCGCCAGAGGAACCGGGCTTGGAGGTGTGCTGTAGGACCTGGAACTTGTCCGCCATTGTTATTGGCTGCACATCCTTATCGCTCTAATGCAGATACTCTGTGGATCTATTCTGTATAATGCCACAAAAACGTTAAAATCTAATAGTTAACAATGCAAAACAATTGAAAACAGTATGGTAAAACAAGTATATGGCGCAAAGCGCAATTGGTGACCGCGATGCGCAGCTCCAAGCATAAATAGATTAAATTGAAAAGACAAATTGAAAGAAACACCAAAAATTGAAGCATTCATTAAATTGAAGCCCTTTAATAGTTTGCACTTAATTTAAAAATTTCAACTAGCATTAAAGCTAAGTACAAGATTAGATAATATTTAGCATAGACAAAAAACTATAATCACACAGGTGGTATATCAAAGCTTTCATCTGTGTGCTTTTGTGATAGCCAGTTATAAGAGGGGAAGGTTTGATTTGCTGCACAGCTGCCCAAGAAATCGATGAAGGGAGCCAATAAGGCAGCCAAGTCCCAGAAGAATAGGAGCGGGGACAAGAAGCATTGCCAGAAGCGTAAGGAATCCTACTCCAGCTACATCCACTCCAACACCAGCATCAGCTCCAAGGCCATGTCCATCAGCATTCTCGTCATCTGGCTATGCTGTGCTTGGGCCAGTGCAAACTGTCCCTTTCCACCAGTTAGACTCAAGCTGCTTTCAAGCATGGCAATTTTGATGGGCAAATTTTCCACTGCCAGGTGGAGCATGAGTGTGGAGTGATGGGTGGAGTGCTGCGCTGCCCAGATGAGGAGAAGCTGATGGAGTTATGCTTGTGGAGCTGGATGAGTGCAAGGAAGAGAAGAAAATGTTGAGTCTGCCCGGGAACTTCACCATTGATTTGGTATTTTGAGCCTAGACATCATACAGCCTAGATATTAAACTATAGATTGAAAAACAGTTGGCCATTGTTACAGGATATGCTGCGTGACGGTCGAGGGGTCGGGCGGGGTGAGCTGCCCATCACCACATCCACCTCTGAATGTTGAAAATAGTCAAAATATTGCACTTTTCAGCAATCAATGATACACCCAAAACCACACTTAAACCAAAATCAATGCATATGAGGGGTCAGGTGAGGTTCTTGACAAATTGACTGAATTCCCGGATTGCCTTCCCCAGGTGTAAATTTTTAGACTACGTTGACCACAAATTATTGATATTTTGCCCGGTGGGACTTTCGGTTAGCCCCCGACAGTCGGGGGGTAACCCAGCCGCGCTGAAAAACACTACACCTTTTTAGAAAAGATGCTCCTGACTCCACCCATTCCAAAACAGGTGAGAAAACCCCTGTAGCTGCTATATTTAGCGCGTGACAGTCTGTCAAAGTCAGGAAAAAATATAACATTATAACCCCCAATCAGCTATTTTCCACAGACCTAACACTGTCAATTATCAACATTTTTCCAAATTTCCAACGCTGTTTTACCCCAAATTGTCCCCTTTCTAACTTTGTCTTACAATGCGTCTCGATTTGACGAAGTCCTACATTAACCTTCTACTGAAAACAGCAAATGTATTACATATACACACCCATTTTTGACATATTTTTACATCTCTGTCACCTTGCCCCTTACCCTTTTGGTATCACTTTCTGTGACCAAATAATGTTCTATGATGTCCCATAGGGGTGATGACAGAGTGGAGATGCGTACTGTGTTGTCCGTCTGTCCGGCTGAAGTGACAGATTGATCCGGTACTCAGTGCCTAAGTGTGTGATGCTTTCGTCTTCAGTTGAGTCGCTTGGTCAATGAGCAGGTAATCTCCAGTCACCTTTTCCAATGGTCACTGGATTGATGGAATGACGATGGGTAGGTGAAGTCGGTGAATGAGTGGCTGTCTATCCATGTGAGGACTGGGTACTTGGATAGGCTCACTGAGCAATGTGGTCAGGAGACTTCACATTGTTGCTCCGCTGCTATGCTCCTGTTGGAAGATGGAGGGGGGGAAGAATAGATCGACAGGTTCTTGGAGAGTGTCAATCTGGTGGTGCCGAGTCTGATGGAAGCATCATCCCATGTCTCCTTTCCCCTTTGATGGAGGTGTGTAGTGAGGCGATGGTGGCCACAAGAAACTATGCAGTGGTGTAGTTGCATAGAGGTCTTGAGCGGGGTCGTGTAGTTGTATGTTAGCCAGGTAGCGAGGTGGCGCAGTGGTCGCACGACTAGGTCAACTCCAATAGGAAACTGATGAACTCGACCGTTCAGAGAGTCCGTAGCGATGGGCTGAAGGCTTCCGAACTGTGAGATCCATCAGAAGCTGTTGAAGCCGGTCACTGCAGGTCAGTGGCTAGAAGCCAGGTGGAGGAGGAGGTGCAGGTTGAAGATTCCAGTGGGTTGCGATGGGAGGTGACAGTTATGACGAGGTCACGTTTCATGATACTCGGCTACAGAAGGCAGGCTGCCATTGACACATGATCATATCAATGGCCACACTACCCATGCAACATCCACGCTATGTTGCCTACATCACCTCCTTCCCTTCATCACCACCCTTCTGGCCGCCGGGAAGGAAGGAGTACCCAACCCCGACCCGACCATTTACCCTGACATTGATCCCAAGACCAGTCCACACTGCGCACTTACGCTTCACGTCAGTCCATCATCCATCACCATCAAAAAGCGGAGCCAACACCGGATGTTTCTGAGAGAGAGGAAGAGCCGGGATAGTAAGGAGATGGGGACCAGTTCTCAAGATCACCAGATGACCAGGAAGCAGGCGAATGGGACACCCCCCGGAGGGAACCAGGGTGTGCCTTGGATCCTCTGTGATACAACAACGTCAGGACAGAAACTAGACATCACCGTCCAAGACATAGTCGGTATATGCATGAAGCTCAAGGAGAAAGTCATCCGCTCACATCACCTCACCACGACTTACCCTCGGAGAGTACTAGAGCTTGAGAGCTTTGGTCAAATCCAAGGATGAACACGGATAAGGAAAGGATAGCCGTGTCTTCAGCCCAGTGAGATAGCCAAGCAGCATCATCTAATGATGCTGAGATGGGCAGCGGACAAGTCAGCAGAGGTATCATATTGAGAGGACTCTTGATGGCACTCCTCCTACGTCGAACAACAGAGAGTCTTGTACCTCCACCAGCCGACACCAGCCATCCTTACATCAGTCATGACTTCTCTGACCTCCGATGGGCAAAACCGTCCGCTCCTTGACTTGGACATCACTGATGTGCTCGAAGTTGGAAGCCGGAGGAGGATGTGGCTTTGGAGCATTCGAGTCCCAAGTCCCGTCCATCACCAGCCGACTAGTTGAAACAACCTCAACGTCTTATGTCAAGTCTGTCAAATCCTTTACGGGTCTGGTCATGGATAACACTCAGAATACCATCCCGTCCAGGATGGAAGGAAGGCCACAAGACCAGGAAGAAGATGGAACGATGACACTCTGCCCCTTACCGAGAGGATGAAGTCCGTCTACTCAGAGTTCAGTCAAAGGCCGGACTCCCTCTTCATTGTCCTTCTTCAGGTCCCCAGCCCTCATTATCGATAAGGACAGCGCTGCCTGGAACAACATCCACAAAGGCACCAATGACACCCAGAAGACGGCGTGGACACTCACTCCTTATGGTCCTTCCAGTACAGCTACTCCCCAAGATAATTAGGGAGGGGGCCAAGCAGAAACATCAGCACTACAGAGAGGAAGGACCGTTGAACCTTCCTGATATGAGGTCGGGACCAACCGGAAGAACTGCGAAGGAAGCTAGGTGGAGCGGAGACACAGCGGCATCAGCTCAGACACTGTCAACAAGGATTTGAGCAGCACGAGATCTCGTAGACAGGGTGGAGCTGGAATGACACCAACGAGACATGTCCCACAGGCCCACTCACATCATCATGGCTGCACTCGCGCCCCGTGACCTTCACGTTGACGAGACAGGCTAAAGTTGAACCTGGTTGTAGCTGAAAATTCAAACGCTGATTTGGAAACAATTGCATCCCACCCAACGACGATGGAAGTGCCAAGTCACATCACACCTACCAAACTGGCATCCAGTGGCGCATGCTGCGGCAGGTGTCACAGAGAGGTCGCCTCAGCAGACCAAGTCAACTGCGATGACTGACGACGACCCCTATGCATAGCCTGCTCTCAAGGTACGCTGGAACCAATCTTGGGGCCGACGGATGCAGCAATGCTCATGAGAGTCTGCCAGCAGCTGCTGGGGGACAACCCAGCGATCTATTGCTGCCCCGATTGCACTCATGACCATGTCCCCTCGTGGTGCTCCATCGTGGAACAGCTCGTGGTGCAGGGGATTTCCTGACCGGAGAACTTAGCCAAGCTCCAGCTCTATCACACAGACAGCAAAGGGAACCAGCAATTCCTGGCCCTGTGTGACGTACTCTATCATGAAGCTTGGGTTCTCCTAGAGGCGTCGACTCCAACTGGTGGAGCTATCTCCGACTCTGTGACATCAACCACCACGGCCGGCAACGTCACCAATGACCCTCCTCAGAAGACATCAGCGCCTCATCTCTGCCCAGACTATAGCGATGTGAACCAAGTACGCATGGCCATTGCCTTGATAGAAGACCAGCTAGACCGAATCCCTCCAAATCACCAAAGTAGAACGACTCTCCAACGTCACTATAGAAGGCTACGCTTCAACAGGAGACAGCTACTAGCTGGAGATTCCCTCGTCAGTTCCAGTCCTTCACGTCTAGACACCAATACGCCTTCTGCGATGCAACCAACGTTTGACGAGCTGCCGAATGATACATTGGAATTGATTTTGCAATGTCTGGATGGGCACAGCCTAGCTTGTGCTCGTCTTGTGTGCTCTAGGTGGCATCACCTAGTAGACGGAGTGCCTTGGGGAACCCTACCCAAGGTCCACTTTCATTCACTGACCGTATCATCCCAGCCCCAGCTAGAGATTCATCTAGAGAATTTTGTCGACGAGGCCATTCTGGGAGAAGTCGAAGAGGATGGCAAGCCACCATCAAAGACGTCCCGCCTGGACTCATCATCCCCCTCTTCTCCCACCTCCTCCAGCACCCTCCTCCACTCTACCGAACAGTCCAGAGGGATACAGCAAATCGCGAAACAGAGGAGATTGAGCCTGACCAGGAGCATCACCGGCACCACCCTCAGGCTCACCGACACTATGTCCAACCCAGAGGAAAGACGAGGCCTCATCAACTACTTTCGTCACATCTCCGCGGACAAGTTGGTCCTACATGGCCTGAACGGCAGGGGGCTGAGGATAATGCTGCTACTGTTCAAGAGAAAGTGCTTAGATAACAAGGTGCTTGTCTTCAACTACTGCAACTTTGAGGGAGTCCCCAAACGGGCAGTCTTCGATTTCCTCAAGCCACGTTGGGGCCGCTTAGCGGAAGTCCAACTATCTTCCTGCCACGACATGGACAAGTCCTTTTCTCCTTCCGAATTCTGGAATGCCATCATCCCACTGTCCGGCCCGTTCCCAACCATCCGTCTGAAGGATCATTGTGCTGATTCCCCATGGATGGATCGATTGGCCACCAGAATCCTGTTACTTCCACAACCACCATGGATGCTCGATCTGGATGGCATCAATCCTCCACCGGGACCAGTGTATCAAAGCATGCGCAACTGGCTAGAGGAGGATATGATCATGGGTTCAACATGGGCAGAGGCGAGGCAGAATCGGGAGCAAGCCACCAACCCCCCCCCCCCAACTCCGAGCCAGCTATCGCCAGCCCCACCACGCTCAACGGAGCTCCTGCGTTATGCGGCGGTCTCCGAGCGGCGGTTGTTCAGACATGTGACCGGAGTTGGGAAGGAGGCTCCATTCTGTCGGTCAGAGAAGGGAAGCCGATGACTGAGACTAAAGGACACAACTTCATCATCAAAATCGACTGTGGCCGTGATCTCAGTCTACATCGCTTTGGCTTTAGGACAGGGACCTGCGTTTTGAAACCCAATGGTATTTGTGTTCCAGTCGAGATCCACAAGATACTCACATGGTGCCTTGATGGCAAAGGATGCTATGCACGACACCAATGTCGGATGGTGCTGAAAAGACCAGATGGAGCTCGTCCAATTCTAACTCCTCTGCGAGATGCTGGACAGGGATCGTAACCCAAGGCGAGATTGGAAGATGCTTGGCCAGCTGGACCAAGAGACCACCCGACCTCTAGTCTGACACCTATCGCGCCTACGGCGAAGAAAACTGTCCTCGGCCCAGCCTATGACACGTACTTGGAAGTCATTCTGCTGCTGTACAGATTGGACGATGATTCCCCTCCTGTCCCCTGTAGTATTGCGATGCTTGTAGCTTAGATCCGAGGCCCCGTTCCTCTGCCTGTGCTAGTTGTGGTGTGATTACTTCTGCCCTTTTCTGGTCGCCCGCGGGTGCGCTGTGGTGTTTCCTAAGCCGGTTTTGTCAAACTTGAACGTCGATGAGGCGGGCGGAAGGGAGGCCGGGATCAGTTGCTCTATTAGTGGCTCAACATGCCCCAACCTGTTCCGCTCTCTTAACCCTCTTGGTGACGATGAAAGAGAATCTCGCTACGTTACTGCTGCATATCACCACATTTTATATTTATTTAAAAAGAGATATTGCATATTGCAGCAGATAGATTGATAAAATGGTGTCAAATAAAATGGTGATTGATCTCGTTGGTGTCATTCCAGCTCCACTCTGTCTACGAGATCTTGTGCTCCTCAAATCCTTGTTGACAGTGTCTGAGCTGATGCCGATGTGTCTCCGCTCCACCTAGCTTCCTTCGCAGTTCTTCCGGTTGGTCCCAACCTCATATCAGGAAGGTTTAATGGTCCTTCCTCTCTGTAGTGCTGATGTTTCTGCTTGGCCCCCTCCCTAATTATCTTGGGGAGTAGGTGTACTGGAAGGACCATAAGGAGTGAGTGTCCACGCCGTCTTCTGGGTGTCACTCCTCGAGGGCTTCTCTGTTCTTCAGGAGAGTGAATTGGTGCCTTCGTGGATGTTGTTCCAGGCAGCGCTGTCCTTATCGATAATGAGGGCTGGGGACGCTGAAGAAGGACAATGAAGAGGGAGTCTGGCCTTTGACTGAACTCTGGGTAGACGGACTTCATCCTCTTGGTAAGGGGCGGAGTGTCATCGTTCCATCTTCTTCCTGGTCTTGTGGCCTTCCTTCCATCCTGGACGGGATGGTATTCTGAGTGTTATCCACAACCAGACCCAAGAAGGATTCAACGGACTCGACATAAGACGTTGAGGTCATTTCAACTAGTCGGCTGGTGATGGACGGGACTTGGGTCTCAAATGCTCCAAAGCCACATCCTCCTCCGGCTTCCAACTTCAAGCACCTTGGTGATGTCCAAGTCAAGGAGCGGACGGTTTTGCCCATCGGAGGTCAGAGAAGTCATGATTGATGTAAGGATGACTGGTGTTGGCTGGTGGAGGTACAGGACTCTCTGTTGTCTGACGTAGGAGGAGTGCCATCGAGAGTCCTCTCGATATGATACCTCTGCTGACTTGTCCGCCACCCATCTCAGCATCATTAGATGATGCTGCTTGGCTATCTCACTGGGCTGAAGACACGGCTATCCTTTCCTTTCCTTTCCTTTCCGTGTTCATCCTCGGATTCGACCAAAGCTCTCAAGCTCTAGTACTCTCCGAGGGTAAGTCGTGGTGAGGTGATGTGATCGGACAACTTTCTCCTCGAGCTTCATGCATATCCCGACTATGTCTTGGACAGTGACGTTGAGTTTCTGTCCTGACGTTGTTGTGTCACAGTGGATCCAAGGTAAGCTCTGGTTCCCTCCAGGGGGTGTCCCATTCACCTGCTTCCTGGCCATCTGGTGATCTTGAGAACTGGTCCCCATCTCCTTACTGTCCCGGCTCTTCCTCTCTCTCAGAAACATCAGGTGTTGGCTCCGCTTTTTGATGGTGATGGATGATGGACTGACGTGAAGTGTAAGTGCGCAGTGTGGACTGGTCTTGGGATCAGTGTCAGGGTAAATGGTTGGGTCGGGGTCGGGTACTCCTTCCTTCCCAGCGGCCAGAAGGGTGGTGATGAAGGGAAGGAGGTGATGTAGGCAACACAGCATGGATGTTGCATGGGTAGTGTGGCCATTGATATGATCAGGTGTAGGTGCAGATGCCGGGGCAATGATAGAGTGGAGATGCGCACTGTGTTGTCCATCTGTCCGGCTGAAGTGACAGATTGATCTGGTACTCAGTGTCTGAGTGTGTGATGCTTCTGTCTTCAGTTGAGTCGCTTGGTCAATGAGCAGGTAGTCTCCAGTCACCTCTTCCAATGGTCGCTGGATTGATGGAATGGTGACGGGTAGGTGAAGTTGGTGAATGAGTGGCTGTCTATCCATGTGAGGACTGGGTACTTGGATAGGCTCACTGAGCAATGTGGTCAGGAGACTTCACATTGTTGCTCCGCTGCTATGCTCCTGTTGGAAGATGGAGGGGGGAAGAATAGATCGACAGGTTCTTGGAGAGTGTCAATCTGGTGGTGCCGAGTCTGATGGAAGCATCATCCCATGTCTCCTTTCCCCTTTGATGGAGGTGTGTAGTGAGGCGATGGCGGCCACAAGAAACTATGCAGTGGTGTAGTTGCATAGAGGTCTTGAGCGGGGTCGTGTAGTTGTATGTTAGCCAGGTAGCGAGGTGGCGCAGTGGTCGCACGACTAGGTCAACTCCAATAGGAAACTGATGAACTCGACCGTTCAGAGAGCCCGTAGCGATGGGCTGAAGGCTTCCGAACTGTGAGATCCATCAGAAGCTGTTGAAGCCGGTCACTGCAGGTCAGTGGCTAGAAGCCAGGTGGAGGAGGAGGTGCAGGTTGAAGATTCCAGTGGGTTGCGATGGGAGGTGACAGCTATGACGAGGTCACGTTTCATGATACTCGGCTACAGAAGGCAGGCTGCCATTGTTGGTGGCTGAGTCGCTGACAGCATGTGCGAAGGCGCTGTCATTCGAGGTCTCCAGCTGGTCAGAGCCAACGTAGTCCAGGTTGTGGTTATGGCCGTCCATGAGGTGGCAGTGGAAGCTGCATAAGCACTCTAGGAAGGTTTGGGTTTTCTGACGTCCACAAAGTGGTGGGAGATGGAATGGACAATATTCATGACTCCGCGTCTCGCATTGTGGAGGTGACTGTGAGGCTGTGAGGCTCAGCCTGTGCTGTGGACAGAGTAGAAGAATGACGTGGTTGAGTGCCCGTAGATATCCGAGGGGGTGAGCCCTGAGGTTGGAAATGATGGCGGTCAGCAAGTGAAAGAGGACAAGCACTGAGGAGGTGCTGTCTCAACCAGTGTCATCCAGATAGTTCTGTCCGTCCTATTGTCCGCTGCACATGTCGCAGTAGCAGTTATTCAGCAAGCCGCAGTCAAAGTAGGGAGCAGTGGTCAGGGTTGGTCCAGTAGACTCTGTCTAGGACTTATGGCTTGCTGGTGCCGAAGCGTCGCCGGCTGTGATTGTGTCATCCAGCAAGTGGTGCCGGAGGTCCAGATTGGTGCAGTGGGTGTTGCCCAATAAGTCCGATGTGCAGGAGTCCGAGAAGGTGGTCCCAGTTGAGGCCATCTGCGACTCAGTTGTCGAAGTTGTGGTCATAGTTCTAAACATCACCATCCGTCAAAGGCAAGAAGAGATAGATGCGTTCTTCTGGCTTCCTTGATGGGTGGACCAAAGGCCTTCACATCCCGGATGAGGCTGAGATGGTGATGGACCAAAAGGCAGGATGCCGTTCTTCCCGGAATGAGAGTTAGAAGAAGGACAAGGAAGATGTGAGCGCTGATGGCTGGACACGTCTTGCAGTTCTCTATTCTATCCTGTGGAGATGTCGACGCGAAGATGGGAACTAGTGAGGTCGTCTGAGGCTCAGTTTAGTTCCTTGGCCGTTAAAGCATCTGTCAGTGGAGCGGATGACTGGCAGTCATCTATGCGTCTTCACTCATGCCCAAGAGGACACTCCTCTGCGGACGAAGGTCCAGTGCCGCTTAGTTAGTCCGTGATGATTGTTGAGGACAACCCTGAGGAGTGACGGAAGTTGCACTCAGATGCCTTCTTCATTGTTCGAAGTGGCATCTGGTCTCGTTTGTCTCCTGTCAGTCTCCCGCAGTAGATTGGAGGCATGAGAAGCCAGTGTGGCTGGCGGAAGGCTCCGATGGTCTCCAGTCTCATGCACGAGGCTTGAACCGCTGATGGCAGCATACGGAAGTCTGGAGCCCCTCCGGTGGCAGTAGGAGGCCTCGCATTCCCCAGCATCATTTTGGAGGTCTGGGCCTTCAGCGGTGGCCAATGAGAGACCTTGGCTCCTCAGTGGTAAGAGTAGAAGGTCTCGGCCACCAGCTGTGGCGGCAGGGGTCCTGATTGGCTGGCTTCAGCTGGACAGAGGCTGGATTGAGGCGGGGGTGCCCTCCATCCATTGTAGATGGTCTCAGTGGCTTCCGGTGCCATACTGGAGGCTTGAGAAGTTGGCAGTGGCAAGCCTAAGACCTGGCAGCTTTCCGTGGCATACTGGACGCCGGAGAAACCAGTGTTGACTGGCAGGAAGCTCTGGCAGCCTCCAGTGGCCATTGGGTCTTTCTGTGCTTGCTTGGCGTGTTAGGATGCTATTGAATAGCACTGGTTTTCCTCTGGCTCTGTGTGGAAGACGTCTACTGTTGTAGTCAATCAGTAGTCACTTGTCAGGCTGTCATCTGTCGCATCATCAAGAGAGTGTTGGCCAAAGTTGAGCTGGTAGAAGGAGCTATGTCTGGACCAGATGCAACAGGTGTAGGTTGAGGAGTGTAGGAATGGAGAGTGTAGCAGGAGCTATGGCCATGTCTTCTGCCAACGAAGACGCTGTCCATCTGTCTGTACGTCTACGGGCAGTAGCATGGTTTGGCTTCCTGGTTCCCGTTTCGGGTACTCTTCCTTCCCGGCGGCCAAGGAGGTAGTGTGTAGGGTATATTGCACCAATGATGCATGTCTTGGTGCAATGATGGGTGGCCAAGGGATGCTAGACATTCCTGTCGGCCAGGGCCAAGATGACGCAGTGCAGGAAGCTTGAGCCCTTGGTTCAGAATTGATGGAAGGATGACAGCATGCACTGGTGTTACAGCCTTGTCACTTCAGCTGATGATGGACTGGGCGGTGGTGAGGCGGAGGAGGTGAGCTCCAATTTGGTTGCCGGTGTAAAGCATGCGGCTCAACAGTGGCTTGCAAAACTCCACCGCCATTTGAAGTCGATGAAGTGAGGAGTAAGGGGTCTGCCTACCATCCGAAATGCAATCTGGTGACGATGAGTTAGGGTGGGCTGCGCAGTTTGTTGCTGTCCAGGTGGAAGCTGTCGGCCAAGCCGTCCAGTTTCCCGCAGGTCAAGTCCAAGGCCGGCATCATACTGAGAGAAAGCACGATGCGGCCCAAAGGATTGTTAGAGCCTGTGTCGGAACATGGCGTCCGTGAAGAGGCTGAGCTGCTGGATGCTTGGCTTGGTCTTGAACTGGCAGCCATGGAAGATGATGGCTAAGCTAAAACTCGGACTGCTTCACACTAGTGATCGTGTCCGGCAGGAAGCAGAACTGCAGTAGTGCAGAGTGGAGCTCTGGAGACTAGCACTCTATGGCTGCAGACAGGTGATAGAAGGCAGTGGATGGGTTAGGCGCTGTGCTTGATTTGGACTGCGCCGGCGGCCCTGCCGATGAAGGCAGGCCAGAAGCACCCACACCTTACAGCTGGTGCCATCAAGACCTTCCTGTTTGCCTTCGCCGAGCAGTAGTCCATGAAGATGTATTCTTCTGGCCATCAGGGAAGCTGAGTAGGCGTTCCTAGTCTTCGATGAATGGACTGGACCAGTGGTCTTTGATCGATTGTGTGAACCAAAGATGGGACCGAGAATCACGACTCTAATTGTTCCCTTAGTTCTTGAGGTCCACTCGGGCTCAGAGTCTTGTTTGTGTCTCAGGCTGTTGGGATGCGTCGCTTTCTTGAGCAATTCCTTCGATTCCAATTCTTCCCCATTGTGCGTCATTGTGTTGCTCCTTTTGAGCTGTCTTTCTCCTTCTGCTCTGTGGTTTCTCTCTGACGACTGGCTCTCAAGGGGAAGGAAGGGCAGGCAGGAAAGGCAGCAAAGCATGCATCGCAGCAGCGGCGACAAGGAAAGCAAGGGAAAGGCAATGGTAAGGGCGCAGAGAAGATGTTGCCGAAGTCCGAGGTGGGCTTTGGCATCACCACTGGCAGCGAGCAATGCTTCTTGCTCTATGCCACCGTCCATTGTTCTCCTCCTTCCTTGCGTTGTTTCTCCACGTGGCCCGCGATGGAGGCGAGCATGAGCGTGAGCAGGAGCAGGAGCGGGAGTGTGCCGCTGAGGAAGATGCTCCCGGAACATCCAGTCGCCACGTCCGCTCAGAGCTCCCTCCATTCACCATGGCCTTGTCAGCCTCGGGCAGCTCGTCGACGGCGGCAGACATGGACTGGGCACGTCTGGAGATCTCTTGCAAGTCGGATTGCATCTGGCGCATCCTTCGGAGTCCATCGAAGGTGGCATGGAGGTTCTCGGCCTGCTTCTGGCTGATGACGTAGCCGTCTCCCTGGATCTTGTTTAGCTGCTGTTGGAGGGCCCGTTTCTCACACTCAAGCTTGTCCTGGGCAGCTTGAGCTTGGCTCTGCTCCTGGATGGCCTGCTCCTTCTCGGACCCGGTGGTGGCCAGCTGCTTCCGGAGTTCCTCGCAGTCCTTCTCCAGCATCTTCACCTTCGCCTCCAACCCCAAGCACTGTCTTTCAAAAAAGTGCTTTCTGTGCTTGGAGAGATTCCAGGCGAGATCCGATGGTGGCGCCTTTCTGTCACTGAACTTGTCGCTCCAGCTCCAGTATGTGGTCGTCCCTCCAGTGGAGTCGCTGGTGGAGATCGGCGCAGTTTTGCTGCAGATTGTCGATCAACCTGGAGCTGGTGTCCAGGTAGGCTTGTGAGCTCCGGTATCCCGGGTCCGCCTCTCTCCTCCTCCTCTCGAGACTCACTGGGGCTGGAGCTTCAGGAAAAGGAAGTGGGGCAAAGGTGACCCTGGGCGCTGCCGGAACTGAAGGCGGTGTTCCTAGGGCTGTCTCTCTCCTCCTCCCCTCAAGGCTCGCTGGAAATGAAGCTTCCTGACGAGGAAGTGGAGCGAAGGTGACCCTGGGCGCTGCTGGCACTGAAGGCGGTGTTCCTTGGGCCGTTTCTCTCCTCCTCCCCTCGAGGCTCTCTGGAGATGGAGCTTCCTGAAGAGGAAGTGGAGCAAAGGTGACCCTGGCAGCAGTTGGAGTTGGAGATGAGGCCGGGGATGAGGTCTCCGTCTGTGCAGGAGAAGAGGAGACCAGTGATGGACTGGCTAAAGCCGCACTGCTGGAGATGCTGGCTTCTGTTCCCGTTGAAGACGGGGCTTCTGGGACCCCTTGGGCAGCAAGTAGGCTGGTGATAGAGGGATAAGTGTGGGAAAGACCTGAAGCTCTGTCTCCGCCCTTGTCGGTGAAGAGGAGTTGGCTTCTCGTCTTGGCGACCGTCGGCGGCAACTGGGAGATCGCCGGTCGCGTTTAGGAGACTTCTGGCTCCTCTCCTCCTCTCCCTCCTCTCCCAATTGTATCCACAGTTGTGGTTAGTTCTTAAGTTAGCCACAATGTGATAGTTCGTTCAAATTGGACCTACAATTGTGGTAGGTCGTGCAAATTGGATCCACAATTGTGGTTAGTTCTCCAGTCAGCCACAATGTGGTAGGTCGTGCAAATTGGATCCACAATTGTGGTCTGGCTGCCATGGGTTGTAGAAAGCACCTATAGAGATGTTCGTAGGCTTAAAAAATGCTGACAACTAGAATTGTACAGCTGTGAAGTCCGTTTTGACATTGAATGCCCCAATAAAAATATACAGTTCAGGATGTTACCCGGCATTTAATTTTGGATTCACAATGCCCTGAAAACAACTCAAACGCTTAATGTTCCATTGATATATAGCTATCTCACAGTCAGAATCAATAATAAACACCACTTTGTTGATATTAAGTGTCAGAAGCCGCAAAATGTGTAGCAATACACACTCAGTGCTGGCTACCCAGTTAAGTGATGTTATAATGTAAGTTTTATTCTCAGTTGAGTTTTGCATATGCCCCTATGCCAGTGGGCAGACAAATCCTCTGGTCAGTGTGATCCTCAGTGATGCCACGACATCCAACATCCGCTGGCATCCATTTATCTTTCCTATTATGTATTAAAACTTTGCTGCTATTTTTATTGACAATTTTAGAAACTAGCTTGCGCTTTAAGCTGATGAAATTAAATTTGCGACTGTTAATGCGACATTTAATTGTGTTTAGCAAATGTACCACTTTAGCAACAAAGATAAGAGAGCCCAGCAAAGTTACTCTATATAACTTAATGTTCAGCAGTTTCGTTTCTTTTGCATATGTGTACATTACAATTTGGAGCCAAAGAGAGACATATTATCCAGAGTAAATTGTATATTTTATTAAAATTTCTTGACAGCAAAGCGAGTCCTAAGAGTCCAAATCGCGGTCCTTACAGGTAGTTCACTTTTTGTCCGTGGTGTATATTTATGTGGGTGTCTGGAATGGCTGAGACCGGAAGAATTCTCAACGGATGTTGATAAACGTTTTTGGAAGAAAAAACGTGCTGCTTGGATCCTAGGGGGGAGCAGGTCCCGAACTACTAGAAACCAAATTTTGTTGGTTGTTTTCTATGAACACTGTACTTTATAGCAGCTGAACTGTTAAGCTTTGAAAAGAAGACTTCATTTTTTGTTCATATATAACAAATTAAAAGCTGTTATTACTTGTTTGAAATTGATATATAAACAGTTTTTTTCGATTCGAGTGACAAACTGTCATGCGTTTAACAAAAACTCCTCAGCGCTCTACACTGTCTTCCTCTGCTCTATCCCCTTTACATTGTGTTGAATAGCTTGAATAGCAATTAATTGATGGGTGAAGTAGTGAATAAACCAATTGCTAGTTTTGAGCATGGAAAGGGGTTCAATGGCATTAGACTGACGATAGCAAAAAATAAGTTGAGAAATCCCATTTTCAGCATCAATTTCAAAACTTGCAGCGTAATCGATGATACCTGTTCTGGATGAAATGGAAATCGCGTACTGAGTGAATATGAGGATATGTTTCTCTTGTCTAAACGCACCACACATTAAGTGTTATGGTCACCGGTGGAGATCCATAGGTACACTAGACCACCCCCGCTAGACTCCTACGGATCCCCTCCAACCATAACCTCAGAATTTTTTAAACTGGAGGCCGCCTTATGGCCCCGCAACTGTCCTCTTCTGTTTCTGAAAGATATCTATGTACCTCGTAGTCCTCCTTGCCCATTACCATCGACCACTTGCAGACAGTTTTCAAAAAAACGATGAGACAACAAGCAGAAAATTCGTAAATTACTGAACCAATTGTCTCATATTTAGGTCAATATAAGAAAAAATACAAAGTCACAAATAGGTCCACATAATATGACTTATTTACACCACAAATCCATAATGTTGGCAAATATTTGGCTCTTACTGCAAACGTTTGTTTTGCAAAACGTTTGGTAGAACTTGTCTTATGGCTTTTTAAAATTGCTTGCTTGTTTTTCTGCCCACCCTGTGTGGTGGACGTTCAAAGGTGCCTGTAGTAGGCCAGTACTTTCTAGCTAATCTTAGTGCTTATCAATCATTCTTTGTAAATGGATGTATCACATATGGACTTGGCATTTCCACAGATGCCTTAGGTTTTTTGATTCACAACTCACATATGCCAATTCTAAATGTCTGCTTACTTTTTTTTTGGTTGAGAAACCACAGACTTGCCCTTTTGAGTGACAAAAGTTCGTGCATTCAAAGAGGTGCTTCAATAAATTTGTAGCAATAACAGTTGAAAGGCTGAGAAGTGCACAGAAGTCCTTGGTTTCTTGATTCACAAGTCATAGGTGTCAATTCTAATTCTGTGGATCCTTTTGAAATTGGTTCAGAAACCACAGACTTGCGCATTTGAGAGACACAATTTCTTGCATTCAAAGAAAAGTTTGTATAATTTTTCGAGCTATAGTAGCTGAACGGCTGAGAATTGCACAGAAGACACTGAATCTTTTTTTCACAAATTATGTATTTTCACAAATTATTTATGCCGATTCTGAATCTGTTTACTGTTGAAATTGGTTGAGAAGCCACGTACTTACCTTTTTGAGCGACAATGTTCACACTTTTAACAAAAACATTCCTAAATCTTGTCACCTGTTTCAGGTGAAGGTTGCAGGCGGAAAACGCTCCGCGGTCACCTATTGTGCTTTGCGCCATATACTTGTTCATCTTATACTTTCGCTCTCAATGGGCTAAAAAGAAGGTGACTTGTCTAGAAGATGCATGCTGGAGCTGTGTTAACGGGCAGGTTTGCGACCTCTATACTTGAATCGAGTGGTGAATGAGCAGGATTTGCTTCCGTAGTATCCACTGTACAGCAGCTCTCCACATGATGGTCCAGGTCGGAAGGGCAGGGACGGTTTAGTCCTTTCCCACAGCGCTGGCAAGCCACCTCTCTACCGCCTTCCCCGAGTCCACCATCCATTTTTTCATCCTCAATTACACTCTCACATCATCGCTTCACATTAAGCTGGGCTGGATGAAAGGTGGGAGGAAGCTGCTGCAAGGGCCCTTTGGCCACATAAGCAATAACACCTCTCATGTGTATCCATGTGGAAATAGGAAAATGGATGGGGTAAAGTTGAAGATCATGGAAGCTCTGCTGCTCCTGCAGGTGTGCAAGCTGAATATCTTTTGTCCAATCTCACGTTCCAGGTTGGCGATGTGGCGGCGGTTGGCAGCTATTTCTGCGTCAGTCATGATCTTGGGTTAAGGATGGCAATCAATAAACAATGATATAATCATTAAAACAAAATCTAACAGTGAGAAATCATTTAATTAAGATGTGCGAACCAAAACAGCTTAATACTAATTGGAACAAGGACAACAAAGCTAAAAATCCACTGAGGTCCCCTTCTGCAAACAAAGGCTATAGGAAAACAGAAAAAGGTGCAAAAAAAGAAGATGCATTAACGTGTGCTACATCTGCTGTCATGAATAATCATTCAAGCAAATGTGAACAGGAAGCCATAAAAACCAGTATGTCAAGCAGGGGAGAACAAATCTTGCAGGAACATGATGCATCATATGGAATACCAAAGTTCAGCTGATTTAGTTGTTGAGAATGGGTCAAAAAAGTAATAACTCGTGGTCCACATGTACTAGTTCAAGAGTTCTCTCAACTACGAAATGAATCAAAAGACCCTAAATTACAACCACGGAATAGAACTGAGCATGTCTTTAACAGAAACAAGTTAAAAAGCCGATACGAGGATGTAGGATGCTGGGATCAGACACGTGAATGCCTTCTTGCAAATCCACTCCAAGATTTCATTCATGCAAATTGGGTTCATGGAGTGGACAAATACCACCAATGGATATTAGCACAAGGCCCATTAGATGAGGTTGCTGGTGAATTTGCTGACACAAAAGATGACTTTTGGTGCATGGTATGGGAGCGACAAGTAAATATTGTTGTAATGCTTTGTCAAATTGAAGAAGATGGAAAGAATAAATGTGCAGAATATTGGCCGGAAGAAGTTTTGGACCGAGTCATATATGGAGATTTTGCTGTAACATTAAAAAACGTGGATGAACGCAACATTGAAGACCACACAGTAGTTATTTCTGAATTAATACTGCAGAAGAAAGGTGTCAAAAAGTTTCGAAAAATAGCACATTATTTGCATAAAAGCTGGCCTGATCGTAAATGCCCAACCAACACAAGACCAATGCTAGAATTCATGGATATAATCAAGCAGGTTCAAAAAACACTATCCCAAACTAATGATGAAAATGCAAAGCATGTATCAAATCCAATTGTAGTGCACTGCTCAGCAGGTATTGGAAGATCTGGAGCTTTTGCAGCCATTGAAATAGCACGGGACCTCATTATGAAATATAATAAGCTAAATGTGCTTAATATTGTAAGAAAAATACGTCTGGCTCGTCGGTATGCAGTGCAAACACACGCCCAATACTGTTCTATTTATATAGCTCTCCTTGATCATCTCAAAGCATCCAACCTGATCTCATCAAGTCTCAAAACCAAGATCCCAGACTTTATTAGAAAATTGAACGTCTACGTTGATCGGCTGTAAATTTTAACAATGTTGTATATTAATGTTTTGTACCCATTTTACTGTCGTTGTGTTTGTTACACTTATATTCCCCTGATTTCCTTCAATAATTTTAATTGTTATAAAATGAAAATTATATGTTTCAATGTTTAATCCAAAATAACTTATGATGGTAAAGGAACACCATATTATTAACGCAACAATTACGGATTAAACTAAGGTGAAAAATTGGACTGAGTCAAGACACAAGGGACAAAACCTAGCAACACAAACCTGTTAAAATAGAAGATTCTCAGATTCGGCGATGGTGAGAGCATTGGGATATGCATATACGTCTTCGCAAAGGAGAACATATTACGGAATTTGAAAATAGGATTGACTGCCATTGTTTTTATGTGCATTTCATAAAGCTGCGAGTGGGCTCAACGGACGAAACAGACACAGAGTGTTGATCAATTGTACAGTCCGGCTCGGCTAAATTTTGTCAAAATGTTCTCAGTTACTGCGATCTTCAGAATAGCTGAAATTCTTGTACACTTACAGGAAACCTTGCCCTAAGTCTCTAGTTTATGTCATTTAAAGCAGAGCTCATAAAATGCAAATTTACACATTTTATGATTGATTGAGTGAAGAAAGCTGGAAATTTTTCATTTCACAAAAAAAATCTAATCATGTATAAAGAACATGCACAGGTCATCTGAGATCTAGATTGTTAGCTCACAGCATAAGTTTGTAGATCAACAGATGAAACAATTTTATACCTTGAGTTTTAATATGAGCTTTTTAAGCGTAAAATTAGGCAAGTTATGGCCTATAACGTTTAGGAGGTTCAGGTTTAGCAAAGTCTCCAGCTTTTTTGGTATCTAGCCTCCCCATACATTTTAGTCCATAACTAACCTCAACCTGAACCTATAAAAATTTTAAAGCAATGTTTGGTACCATGAGAGTTTTTTTTTCTTTTAAACCATGATATATGCACTGTATTACTATAAAATTTTTTCGTTAGAAAGTTTAAAGTTTCAAAAATATTAAGTTTTGATTTTTTTAAAATTTTTGTTATTATTGGCAGAAATTATTCCAGCGTTGGCAATTGGCGTTAAAAATTTTGCTAGGAATGAATACTAGGGCCGTTTTTACCCCTAGAACAGCCCTGCAAATATTGGTTTAGGGGGCTCCACAGACATACATTTTGCCATTTATAAACGCTCTCAATTTACTTGGCACATTTTTAAACAGCAATTTTTAGAGCTCTTTTCACTCAATCAGTCATAAAATGTGTGAATTTGCATTTTATGAGCTCTGTTTTTCAGGACATAAACTAGAGACATAGGGAAATGTTTCCTGTAAGTTTACAAGAATTTCAACTATTCTGAAAATCACAGAAAATGAGAACATTTTGACAAATTTTAGCCGAGCTGGGCTGTAGTTGAGAATTGGGAGAGTTATGGCTACAAGGAAGTTTTGGCTATTGACCTCGATGCTTTGTAGTCCGCCTTTTTACATCAATAATTTCACAAAATATTCACTTGGACGGATAAGGAATAATCTAGTACCATCGGCAAGCCTAATGGGGGTCTCTGTTCTCCAAAAATTGAAATTGCATGCTTTGTTCATCCAATTGAGCTTTATAATTTACAGTCAGTAAACCCTTTACTGGTCGATTGAACCACTTACCATATGCCTACAATCGTCCATTGAATAGATAGGAGAAGAAGAAAAATGAGTAGGAGTTGGGACAAATGGTTTTGGGCTATTTACGCTTAAAAATTCAATGGTCAATTGGTATATTTGATGTACCTCTTTCCAGTGGAGAAATAATCATAACAATTGAAGCTTTCCGTGGTGAGCAGTACCCTTATCAAAATAAAGATCTAGCAATAACCCCCAAAGCATACACCTGGCTCAAACGGCTCAAACAAAAGGGACGGGCGCTGACCCTTCACTAAAGCTCCGTTAGCTCCAGCCCAATCAGTCTTATGGTAAGTCAAGAGAAATTCTTTCTGGCAATGCATTTATTGAATATCGATCACATTTGGTGTTTACAGTCAGCCTAGCCTAACGACATAGGTGTTTGATCAATAAAAAGAAAAAAGAAATAAGATGTTTACTATATCTAAAAGAAATTGATTAAGTGAATAAAGGCAAATGATCGCTTTAGTTACAGTTTTGCTTCATGAGGGATATTCTTTGTAGTAATAATATTAACAAAATATAAGGCCTCACATATGAGTATTTGATTGGTATAGTCATTTAAAGTGCATTTCGATGTGTGAAGTCCTGATTAGAATGGGTTCCTACCAGCTCTAGTTCATTTGCAGTGCATCAGAGGGATATTGATCTTGTTAGGTATTTAATTATGCGAAAAAGAGGGATTTTTCGCAATATATCTCACAGTATGCTCTGTATAAATTGTTTTTGACTTGTTTGACTTCAGCTTTAATGTCAGCTTTACTGTCAGCTGACACCTTGACTGCCTTCTCTGCTCTAACCACTGCCTATCCTTTGATGCGGTGCCCTGTCGGGCTGAGCTATGCCCTTATACTGTGGCAGTCATTGAGTACGTACACGTTGTAGGAAAAGTATCCACCCCTGAGTTGAAATCGAAAGCTGACAGCTGACACCTGGTCTCAGTCATTGAGTACGTACACGTTGTAGGAAAAGTATCCACCTCTGAGTTGAAATCGAAAGCTGACAGCTGACGGACTGCCATACTATGGGCTAAGTTTAGAGCAGAGAAGGCTACTGTGGCAGTCATTGAGTACGTACACGTTGTAGGAAAAATATCCACCCCTGAGTTGGAAAGTAAAACTGACAGCTGACAGCTGACGGACTGCCATACTATGGGCTAAGGTTAGAGCAGAGAAGGCTACTGTGGCAGTCATTTAGTACGTACACGTTGAAGGAAAAGTATCCACCCCTGAGTTGAAATCGAAAGCTGACAGCTGGCACCTGGTCTCAGTCATTGAGTACGTACACGTTGTAGGAAATGTATCCACCTCAGAGTTGTACTAAATGACTGAGACCCGGTGTCAGCTGTCAGCTGTCAGTTTACGATTTCAACTCTGGGAGGGATATTTATAATCGTTTAACAATGGTAACCATGGTAACAACAGACTTATTCATGTATACATATTAATGTAGACATATTAATGTAGACATATTAATGTAGACATATTAATGTAGACATATTAATTTAGACATATTAATGTAGACATATTAATGTAGACATATTAATGTAGACATATTAATGTAGACATATTAATTGTAAGCAAAAACAATTGTTTACTTGGGGTTTGATAATGAGTGTTTGATTGGTATAGTCATTTAAAGTGCATTTCGATATGTAAAATCCTGATTAGAATGGGTTCCTACCAGCTCTGGTTCATTTGCAGTGCATCAGAGGGATATTGATCTTGTTAGGTATTTAATTATTCCAAAAAGAGGGATTTTCGCAATATATCTCACAGTATGCTCTGTATAAATTGTTTTTGACTTTGTTCTCAATGCAGTAACCTTATAGAGACTCTATATGTTAATTACTATCATTTGGTTTCAGTATAGAAATTATAAGGAGCTTAGGGGAAGAGATGGCGCTGTTGTTATTAAGAAATGAATTATATGTTTATGTACTTTAATTATTTTCTTTTTATGTTTTAATTCTTTTGTTTTTATGTTTTAATTATTTTGCGTTGAAGGAAAAGTATCCACCCCTGAGTTGAAAAGTAAAACTGACAGCTGACACCTGGTCTCAGTCATTTAGTACGTACACGTTGAAGGAAAAGTATCCACCCCTGAGTTGGAAAGTAAAACTGACAGCTGACACCTGGTCCCAGTCATTGAGTACGTACACGTTGTAGGAAAAGTATCCACCCCTGAGTTGGAAACCAAAGCTGACAGCTGACAAAATTGGTTCTGAAAAAACACCCTTTAATTACATAAAAGCGATTTTAAAATTAATATTAGAATACCAGGATTGTTTCAGTAGAGATGATTATGACATAGGTGGTTGCGATCTAGTAGAACATAAAATAGAATTGACGGATTATAATGCCATTTGACAAAAGTAGACCTATTGCTCTGGCAAAGAGAGCAGCTAAAGAAGCAAAAGCAACAGAGCTTCTAAAACAAGGCGCAATCAAGCCGAGTGATTCTTTATATTCAGGTGTGGTCGTCTTGGTTCCAAAACCAGACAAATCAGACATAATAGTGCATGATTATCACCATTTGAACTCAAAAATGGTGAAAGATATATATAATTTGACAAGTGCAGATTACATTCTGTCCACATTGACTGGAATGAAATTTTTTGTGGCCATGGACTTGCAAGCAGGCTATTTCCAGCTAAAAATGCATGAAAGTGACAAAAAAATTCACTGCTTTTGGCATGCATATTGGCCTATTTCACTATTTACGTCTCCCAATGGGGGCTTGCAACGCGGTGTCCACGTTCCAAAGGTTAATGCAAACAGTAATGAAAGATTTACTGTGGAAAAACATTTGGGTCTACATAGATGACTTACTAGTCGCTTGAAAAACATTTGACGAACTATTGACGGCATTAAGAGAAACGTTGAAGCGTCTGCGCGATGCTAAATTAAAATGCAAACTTCGAAAATGTGAGTTTTTAAAAGACGAAGTCAAATACTTAGGTCATATTATTTCCAACAAGTATATGGCGCAAAGCGCAATAGGTGACCGCGGAGCGCATCCTTTATATGATACTTTGTAACTCAAAAATCAAGGCTGTGGTTTCTCAACCAATTTCAAAAGTAAGCACAGATTTAGAATCGACAAATAAGACTAGTGAACAAAAAAATCAACCCTTCTGTGCAATTCTCAAGACTTCAGGTACTACAGTGCAAAAACCGCATATTGCAATTTTCCAACTTTCTACCCAGAAAAGTAATGTTTTAAATGCTTCGGGACCAGTTCCACCCATCCAGATATTCTTAAAATTTAATTACCTTTTAGCAAAAAAAAAGTTTGTCCAAATCCATTGAGAATTCGCCATTTCTCAACATACCCCATTTTTTAAAATTTCTACCCAACAAAGTTATGTTTCTTATGCTCCGGGACCAGTTCCACCCCTCCAGATCTTCCTAAAATGTTATTACCTTTAAGCAAAAAAAAAGTTTGTCCATATCCGTTGAGAATTCGCCATTTCTCAACATACCCCATTTTTCAAACTTTCTACCCAAAAAAGTAATGTTTCAAATGCTCCGGGACCAGTTCCACCTCTCCAGATCTTCCTTAAATGTTATTACCTTTCAGCAAAAAAAAAGTTTGTCCAAATCCGTTGAGAATCCGCCATTTCTCAGCATACCCCATTTTTCAAAGGTTCTACCCAAAACAGTAATGTTTCAAATGCTCCGGGCTCACTTCCACCCCTCCAGATCTTCCTAAAATATTATTACCTTTCAGGAAAAAAAAAGTTTGTCAAAATCCGTTGAGAATTGAGCATTTTACAGCATACCCCATGAGAATGAGCAGGATTTGCTTCCGTAGTATCCACTGTACAGCAGCTCTCCACATGATGGTCCAGGTCGGAAGGGCAGGGACGGTTTAGTCCTTTCCCACAGCGCTGGCAAGCCACCTCTCTACCGCCTTCCCCGAGTCCACCATCCATTTTTTCATCCTCAATTACACTCTCACATCATCGCTTCACATTAAGCTGGGCTGGATGAAAGGTGGGAGGAAGCTGCTGCAAGGGCCCTTTGGCCACATAAGCAATAACACCTACATGTGGAAATAGGAAAATGGATGGGGTAAACTTGAAGATCATGGAAGCTCAGCTGCTCCAGCAGGTGAGCAAGCTGAATATCTTTTGTCCAATCTCACGTTCCAGGTTGGCGATGTGGCGGCGGTTGGCAGCTATTTCTGCGTCAGTCATGATCTTGGGTTAAGGATGGCAATCAATAAACAATGATATAATCATTAAAATCTAAGAGTCAGAAATCATTTAATTAATATGAGTGAACCAAAACAGCTTAATACTCATTGGAACAAGGCCAACAAAGCTAAAAATCCACAGAGGTCACCTTCTGCAAGCAAAGGCTATAGGAAAACAGAAAAAGGTGCAAAAAAAGAAGATGCATTAATGTGTGCTACATCTGCTGTCATGAAAAATCATTCAAGCAACTGTGAACATGAAGCCATAAAAACCAGTATGTCATGCAGGGGAGAACAAAGCTTGCAGGAACATGATGCATCACAAATGAAATACCAAAGTTCAGATGATTTAGCTGTTGAAGAATGGGTCAACAAAGTAATAACTCGTGGTCCACGTGCACTAGTTCAAGAGTTCTCTCAACTACGAAATGAATCAAAAGACCCTAAATTACAACCACGGAATAGAACTGAGCATGTCTTTAACAGAAACAAGTTAAAAAGCCGATACGAGGATGTAGGCTGCTGGGATCAGACACGTGTACGCCTTCTTGCAAATCCACTCCAAGATTTCATTCATGCAAATTGGGTTCATGGAGTGGACAAATACAACCAATGGATATTAGCACAAGGCCCATTAGATGAGGTTGCTGGTGAATTTGCTGACACAAAAGATGACTTTTGGTGCATGGTATGGGAGCGACAAGTAAACATTGTTGTAATGCTTTGTCAAATTGAAGAAGATGGAAAGAATAAATGTGCAGAATATTGGCCGGAAGAAGTTTTGGACCGAGTCATATATGGAGTGTGGGGCCCGACCTCGCCGCGGGTCGACCTCGCCGCGAGGGACCGACCTCGCCGCGGAGTTGCAAGGGAGCTATTTTGCGCTGTGGGCGTTGTAGGGTGGGTTTTTTGTGCTAGTTATGCTCGTACAAACGTGGGATTTTAGAATCAATCGTTGGAATTGGTCAGATTGAAAATTTCTTCAACAAACTCGAAATTGGGTTTTTTTTGGGGTCGACCTCACCGCAAATTTACTCGCGGCGAGGTTGACCCCAAACAGGAAAAAAAAGTTGGAATCAACGATTTGAGGTAATTTTTTTGCCATTTCGGCAGGTTTTGCAGTGTTTCTAGGTGTAAAAAATTCTATATTTTATGATGGTATACTCACTTTTTTATTGTAGTCAATAAAAAATTGAGAACGGCACAGGGAAACAAAAAAATGACCACTCGCGGCGCACTGTGACTTTGCCTAAAACTGCGCAGAAGGGGAAATGGATTTTTTTGCTGCCAACAGAAATCCCAAATTATCTGGATTGGTTAAAAAAAATTAAAAATCGGTTCTAGATGTAAAAATTTCGGCTGCATCCGATGGTGTACTCAGTTTGTCAAAGTTATCAACAAAATTTTTAGAAAATGAGGTTCAAAAAATCGCGGCGAGGTCGACCCCCCGCGCCCGCCCGCCGCGACCCGGGTCGACCTCGCCGCGCGGCGAGGTCGACCCCCCCCGGGTCGACCTCGCCGCGCGGCGAGGGCGACCCCAGGGTCGACCTCGCCGCGCGGCGAGGTCGACCCTGGGGTCGAGGGGTCAACCTCGCCGCGTGGCAAGGTCGGCCCTGGGGTCGACCTCGCCGCGAGTTGCAGCAAGGTTGACCCTGGGGTCGACCACGCCGCGCGGCGAGGTGGAGCCCAAATTTCTGGGGTCGAGCATGCCGCGCGGTGCACTTGAGTGCTCGTGCGCGCCGCGGAGTTGCAAGGAAACGATTTTTTGATCTATTTCGATTTAAAGCTATTGAAGAAAATGGTTCGATACAGAATTTTAAAGCATTTAAGAAAAGTTAAACGAGGATGCGGAATTGTTAAAAAAAATTCCATCTCATCGAAATTCAAGCGGCGTGAACGAGCGCTTGTTCGCGCCGCGCGGCGTGAACGAAAATTCGATCGAGCCGCGGAGTTACAAGAAACCGATTTTTTGATCTACTGCGATTTATGCATTTAAAAAACCACAGTTCGATACAGAATAAAAAAGGATTTAAAAAAATATGTACGAAAACGCAGAAATGTAATAATAATTTTTTTGACTTTTCAGGGTCTACGCGAGGTCTGGTGGTACCTCTCAAGGCCACGGCGTGGGTGAGATCATAGCTTTAGCAATCTGTTCATCCACTAGTGAGGGGTAGGTAATTAGTATCATGTCATCACGCCCCCAAACAACTTCTCAACGCTGTTCAACAGCCGCCGCTCCGCCCACCAGGTTCAGTCCCTTCCTTTCACCTCCTCCCTCATCATGCTTGCCTTAATCTATAAAGCAGGCCGCTGGGGAACGCACTGGATGCAAAGTACCCCATGCAACCTCATGCGCAGTGCCTTCTTCCAAGCCTCCACATATACAGACGATTTCAAGCAAATGCTGATGGTTCCTCTTCTCCTCCCTTTTCTCCACACTTCTAATGACACACATTGGCAATTTGGAAGATGCACCGCGAACTGAAGGGCAGCGTGGAGGCGGCCTATGAGGAGATATCCGATCTGCGGGTGATAGATGACGATAAGGGCGTCCTGAAGATTTCCATGGATGACCTCAGCAACACCATATACATTGTCTTTTCGTGTTTCATCTTGTCCAGCAGGGATTCGGGCGGCTGGTACAAGTAAAGTAAATACTACCTCCAAAAACTTCAAACGCTAGGCTCCAATGTCACGGTTGAGGATTAAGAAGAACTTTTAAGAACGTCTTGGGCAAACATGATCAGTATTTGTCCTATATCCATATCTATCATTTATTGTTGTTTAATCATCTTTTAGATAAATTGTTGCATACTACACCATAAATGTTTACAATGAATAGAATTAAAGTATATTACAACAGAGCCTATAGAAAAGAAGCTTTTTTCAAAAGAAATAAATGGAAATGTAACGTTTGAAATGATGCTTTAGTAAATAATTTCTATTAAAAAATGACACTTCATTTGATATCATCAACATTACAATAAACAAAAAATTTTGAAACTAAAATTTTTTTATCATTTTCAACTTGGTACTGATGAAAAAAACG
>JASANA010008291.1:0-16310 GCA_030248095.1 Ptycholaimellus sp. GST1_10
CTGCTGGTGATGCCGCTGGAGGATGTGGCGAAGGTGGTGATGAGAGGCCCGTGCCTGCCCTTCTTTCGGTCCAGTGCTTGGCCTCTGCTTCTACGATGTCCCGGCTCCGCTGCATTTTCTGCTTGGAGGTTGGGACTAACACTGAGGAGGATCTCTGGTGATGCCGCTGGAGGATGTGGCGGAGGTGGTGATGAGAGGCTTGTGCCTGCCCTTCTTCGCGGCTGCTTTCGGCCTCTGCTTCTACGATGTCCCCGGCTCCGCTGCATTTTCTGCTTGGAGGTTGGGACTAACACTGGGGGAGGATCTGCTGGTGATGCCGCTGGAGGATGTGGCGGAGGGTGGTGATGAGAGGCTTTTGCCTGCCCTTCTTCGCGGCTGCTTTAGGCCTCTGCTTCTACGATTTCCCGGCTCCGCTGCATTTTCTGCTTGGAGGTTGGGACTAACACTGGGGAGGATCTGCTGGTGATGCCGCTGGAGGATGTGGCGGAGGTGGTGATGAGAGGCTTGTGCCTGCCCTTCTTCGCGGCTGCTTTCGGCCTCTGCTTCTACAATGTCCCGGCTCCGCTGCATTTTCTGCTTGGAGGTTGGGACTAACACTGGGGGAGGATCTGCTGGTGATGCCGCTGGAGGATGTGACGGGAGGGTGGTGATGAGAGGCTTGTGCCTGCCGCGCCCTTCTTCGCGGCTGCTTTCGGCCTCTGCTTCTACAAGGTCCCGGCTCCGCTGCATTTTCTGCTTGGAGGTTGGGACTAACACTGGGGAGGATCTGCTGGTGATGCCGCTGGAGGATGTGGCGGAGGTGGTGATGAGAGGCTTGTGCCTGCCCTTCTTCGCGGCTGCTTTCTGCCTCTGCTTCTACGATGTCCCGGCTCCGCTGCATTTTCTGCTTGGAGGTTGGGACTAACACTGGGGAGGATCTGCTGGTGATGCCGCTGGAGGATGTGGCGGAGGTGGTGATGAGAGGCTTGTGCCTGCCCTTCTTCGCGGCTGCTTTCGGCCTCTTCTTCTACGATGTCCCAGCTCCGCTGCATTTTCTGCTTGGAGGTTGGGACTAACACTGGGCAGGATCTGCTGGTGATGCCGCTGGAGGATGTGGCGGAGGTGGTGATGAGAGGCTTGTGCCTGCCCTTCTTCGCCGCTGCTTTCGGCCTCTGCTACTACGATGTCCCGGCTCCGCTGCATTTTCTGCTTGGAGGTTGGGACTAACACTGGGGAGGATCTGCTGGTGATGCCGCTGGAGGATGTGGCGGAGGTGGTGATGAGAGGCTTGTGCCTGCCCTTCTTCGCGGCTGCTTTCGGCCTCTGCTTCTACGATGTCCCGGCTCCGCTGCATTTTCTGCTTGGAGGTTGGGACTAACACTGGGGAGGATCTGCTGGTGATGCCGCTGGAGGATGTGGCGGAGGTGGTGATGAGAGGCTTGTGCCTGCCCTTCTTCGCGGCTGCTTTCGGCCTCTGCTTCTACGATGTCCCGGCTCCGCTGCATTTTCTGCTTGGAGGTTGGGACTAACACTGGGGAGGATCTGCTGGTGATGCCGCTGGAGGATGTGGCGGAGGTGGTGATGAGAGGCTTGTGCCTGCCCTTCTTCGCGGCTGCTTTCGGCCTCTGCTTCTACGATGTCCCGGCTCCGCTGCATTTTCTGCTTGGAGGTTGGGACTAACACTGGGGAGGATCTGCTGGTGATGCCGCTGGAGGATGTGGCGGAGGTGGTGATGAGAGGCTTGTGCCTGCCCTTCTTCGCGGCTGCTTTCGGCCTCTGCTTCTACGATGTCCCGGCTCCGCTGCATTTTCTGCTTGGAGGTTGGGACTAACACTGGGGAGGATCTGCTGGTGATGCCGCTGGAGGATGTGGCGGAGGTGGTGATGAGAGGCTTGTGCCTGCCCTTCTTCGCGGCTGCTTTCGGCCTCTGCTTCTACGATGTCCCGGCTCCGCTGCATTTTCTGCTTGGAGGTTGGGACTAACACTGGGGAGGATCTGCTGGTGATGCCGCTGGAGGATGTGGCGGAGGTGGTGATGAGAGGCTTGTGCCTGCCCTTCTTCGCGGCTGCTTTCGGCCTCTGCTTCTACGATGTCCCGGCTCCGCTGCATTTTCTGCTTGGAGGTTGGGACTAACACTGGGGAGGATCTGCTGGTGATGCCGCTGGAGGATGTGGCGGAGGTGGTGATGAGAGGCTTGTGCCTGCCCTTCTTCGCGGCTGCTTTTGGCCTCTGCTTCTACGATGTCCCGGCTCCGCTGCATTTTCTGCTTGGAGGTTGGGACTAACACTGGGGAGGATCTGCTGGTGATGCCGCTGGAGGATGTGGCGGAGGTGGTGATGAGAGGCTTGTGCCTGCCCTTCTTCGCGGCTGCTTTCGGCCTCTGCTTCTACGATGTCCCGGCTCCGCTGCATTTTCTGCTTGGAGGTTGGGACTAACACTGGGGAGGATCTGCTGGTGATGCCGCTGGAGGATGTGGCGGAGGTGGTGATGAGAGGCTTGTGCCTGCCCTTCTTCGCGGCTGCTTTCGGCCTCTGCTTCTACGATGTCCCGGCTCCGCTGCATTTTCTGCTTGGAGGTTGGGACTAACACTGGGGAGGATCTGCTGGTGATGCCGCTGGAGGATGTGGCGGAGGTGGTGATGAGAGGCTTGTGCCTGCCCTTCTTCGCGGCTGCTTTCGGCCTCTGCTTCTACGATGTCCCGGCTCCGCTGCATTTTCTGCTTGGAGGTTGGGACTAACACTGGGGAGGATCTGCTGGTGATGCCGCTGGAGGATGTGGCGGAGGTGGTGATGAGAGGCTTGTGCCTGCCCTTCTTCGCGGCTGCTTTCGGCCTCTGCTTCTACGATGTCCCGGCTCCGCTGCATTTTCTGCTTGGAGGTTGGGACTAACACTGGGGAGGATCTGCTGGTGATGCCGCTGGAGGATGTGGCGGAGGTGGTGATGAGAGGCTTGTGCCTGCCCTTCTTCGCGGCTGCTTTCGGCCTCTGCTTCTACCATGTCCCGGCTCCACTGCATTTTCTGCTTGGAGGTTGGGACTAACACTGGGGAGGATCTGCTGGTGATGCCGCTGGAGGATGTGGCGGAGGTGGTGATGAGAGGCTTGTGCCTGCCCTTCTTCGCGGCTGCTTTCGGCCTCTGCTTCTACGATGTCCCGGCTCCGCTGCATTTTCTGCTTGGAGGTTGGGACTAACACTGGGGAGGATCTGCTGGTGATGCCGCTGGAGGATGTGGCGGAGGTGGTGATGAGAGGCTTGTGCCTGCCCTTCTTCGCGGCTGCTTTCGGCCTCTGCTTCTACGATGTCCCGGCTCCGCTGCATTTTCTGCTTGGAGGTTGGGACTAACACTGGGGAGGATCTGCTGGTGATGCCGCTGGAGGATGTGGCGGAGGTGGTGATGAGAGGCTTGTGCCTGCCCTTCTTCGCGGCTGCTTTCGGCCTCTGCTTCTACGATGTCCCGGCTCCGCTGCATTTTCTGCTTGGAGGTTGGGACTAACACTGGGGAGGATCTGCTGGTGATGCCGCTGGAGGATGTGGCGGAGGTGGTGATGAGAGGCTTGTGCCTGCCCTTCTTCGCGGCTGCTTTCGGCCTCTCCTTCTACGATGTCCCGGCTCCGCTGCATTTTCTGCTTGGAGGTTGGGACTAACACTGGGGAGGATCTGCTGGTGATGCCGCTGGAGGATGTGACGGAGGTGGTGATGAGAGGCTTGTGCCTGCCCTTCTTCGCAGCTGCTTTCGGCCTCTGCTTCTACGATGTCCCGGCTCCGCTGCATTTTCTGCTTGGAGGTTGGGACTAACACTGGGGAGGATCTGCTGGTGATGCCGCTGGAGGATGTGGCGGAGGTGGTGATGAGAGGCTTGTGCCTGCCCTTCTTCGCGGCTGCTTTCGGCCTCTGCTTCTACGATGTCCGAGCTCCGCTGCATTTTCTGCTTGGAGGTTGGGACTAACACTGGGGAGGATCTGCTGGTGATGCCGCTGGAGGATGTGGCGGAGGTGGTGATGAGAGGCTTGTGCCTGCCCTTCTTCGCGGCTGCTTTCAGCCTCTGCTTCTACGATGTCCCGGCTCTGCTGCATTTTCTGCTTGGAGGTTGGGACTAACACTGGGGAGGATCTGCTGGTGATGCCGCTGGAGGATGTGGCGGAGGTGGTGATGAGAGGCTTGTGCCTGCCCTTCTTCGCGGCTGCTTTCGGCCTCTGCTTCTACGATGTCCCGGCTCCGCTGCATTTTCTGCTTGGAGGTTGGGACTAACACTGGGGAGGATCTGCTGGTGATGCCGCTGGAGGATGTGGCGGAGGTGGTGATGAGAGGCTTGTGCCTGCCCTTCTTCGCGGCTGCTTTCGGCCTCTGCTTCTACGATGTCCCGGCTCCGCTGCATTTTCTGCTTGGAGGTTGGGACTAACACTGGGGAGGATCTGCTGGTGATGCCGCTGGAGGATGTGGCAGAGGTGGTGATGAGAGGCTTGTGCCTGCCCTTCTTCGCGGCTGCTTTCGGCCTCTGCTTCTACGATGTCCCGGCTCCGCTGCATTTTCTGCTTGGAGGTTGGGACTAACACTGGGGAGGATCTGCTGGTGATGCCGCTGGAGGATGTGGCGGAGGTGGTGATGAGAGGCTTGTGCCTGCCCTTCTTCGCGGCTGCTTTCGGCCTCTGCTTCTACGATGTCCCGGCTCCGCTGCATTTTCTGCTTGGAGGTTGGGACTAACACTGGGGAGGATCTGCTGGTGATGCCGCTGGAGGATGTGGCGGAGGTGGTGATGAGAGGCTTGTGCCTGCCCTTCTTCGCGGCTGCTTTCGGCCTCTCCTTCTACGATGTCCCGGCTCCGCTGCATTTTCTGCTTGGAGGTTGGGACTAACACTGGGGAGGATCTGCTGGTGATGCCGCTGGAGGATGTGGCGGAGGTGGTGATGAGAGGCTTGTGCCTGCCCTTCTTCGCGGCTGCTTTCGGCCTCTGCTTCTACGATGTCCCGGCTCCGCTGCATTTTCTGCTTGGAGGTTGGGACTAACACTGGGGAGGATCTGCTGGTGATGCCGCTGGAGGATGTGGCGGAGGTGGTGATGAGAGGCTTGTGCCTGCCCTTCTTCGCGGCTGCTTTCGGCCTCTCCTTCTACGATGTCCCGGCTCCACTGCATTTTCTGCTTGGAGGTTGGGACTAACACTGGGGAGGATCTGCTGGTGATGCCGCTGGAGGATGTGGCGGAGGTGGTGATGAGAGGCTTGTGCCTGCCCTTCTTCGCGGCTGCTTTCGGCCTCTGCTTCTACGATGTCCCGGCTCCGCTGCATTTTCTGCTTGGAGGTTGGGACTAACACTGGGGAGGATCTGCTGGTGATGCCGCTGGAGGATGTGGCGGAGGTGGTGATGAGAGGCTTGTGCCTGCCCTTCTTCGCGGCTGCTTTCGGCCTCTGCTTCTACGATGTCCTGGCTCCGCTGCATTTTCTGCTTGGAGGTTGGGACTAACACTGGGGAGGATCTGCTGGTGATGCCGCTGGAGGATGTGGTGGAGGTGGTGATGAGAGGCTTGTGCCTGCCCTTCTTCGCGGCTGCTTTCGGCCTCTGCTTCTACGATGTCCCGGCTCCGCTGCATTTTCTGCTTGGAGGTTGGGACTAAGACTGGTGAGGATCTGCTGGTGATGCCGCTGGAGGATGTGACGGAGGTGGTGATGAGAGGCTTGTGCCTGCCCTTCTTCGCGGCTGCTTTCGGCCTCTCCTTCTACGATGTCCCGGCTCCGCTGCATTTTCTGCTTGGAGGTTGGGACTAACACTGGGGAGGATCTGCTGGTGATGCCGCTGGAGGATGTGGCGGAGGTGGTGATGAGAGGCTTGTGCCTGCCCTTCTTCGCGGCTGCTTTCGGCCTCTGCTTCTACGATGTCCCGGCTCCGCTGCATTTTCTGCTTGGAGGTTGGGACTAACATTGGGGAGGATCTGCTGGTGATGCCGCTGGAGGATGTGGCGGAGGTGGTGATGAGAGGCTTGTGCCTGCCCTTCTTCGCGGCTGCTTTCGGCCTCTCCTTCTACGATGTCCCGGCTCCACTGCATTTTCTGGTTGGAGGTTGGGACTAACAATAGACATTGGGTTAAATTGCGAGTATATTTCGAATTAAGCATAGATTTTAATTTTTAAAATTTAAGAGAGCTTTTCTGAGAAGGTCGAAAGTCTCAGAAATGTGGTTGCCGAAAAATTTTGACCCCCATTTTTTATATTTTTTTTCGAAACTAGACACATTTCTAAGACTTTTGATGCCCTGTGAGGGTGCAAAACCCAAAAATCGATTTTTGGCAAATTTTTTAATAGTTAAAAATGGCCGTTTTTTTGATTGCATATAACTCACGACTGTCTCAAGGGATTTTGATGATTCGACCACCATTCAAACCGTCTTGACGAGAAGAACATTTTCTTTTTTTTGATCATCTTTCTACGATCAAGCCTTGCTGTGTTATTTACGAAAAACTGGTTTTCACAGCTGTCAAAAAATTGATTTTTTACATTTTCATTGCAAAAATGAGGTCAGCGACGGATGGGACCCAGTTTTTCTGAAAATTCAAATTTTTCTACCTATATGCATCAATTTATGGCTTCTGAGACCTTGGACCAGTAAAGATATTTGAGGTTAAATACTAAAACTCCCATTTTGCGCCTATGTTATATCATAGGCAAAAAATGACAGAAAAATTTTTTGTCTCAAAATTTAAGTTTTTTAGCCCAGAAAATTTCTTCTGAGCCGTTTTCATATAGCTATGTGGTTTTTAGCTTCAGTTTTGATGCTTAAGCAGTAAAACAGGGTATGAGCATTTTGTATGCTACAACACTGCCTATGTTATAGCATAGAGATAAGCAATGTCAATTTTTTCACACTCAATCATTGAAAATGCAGTTAAAAACCACATAGCTATATGAAAACGGCTCAGAAGAAATTTTCTGGGCTAAAAAATTTAAATTTTGAGACAAAAAATTTTTCTGTCATTTTTGCCTATGATATAACATAAGCGCAAAATGGGAGTTTTAGTATTTAACCTCAAATATCTTTACTGGTCCAAGGTCTCAGAAGCCATAAATTGATGCATATAGGTAGAAAAATTTGAGTTTTCAGAAAAACTGGGTCCCATCCGTCGCTGACGTCATTTTTGCAATGAAAATGTAAAAAATCAATTTTTTGACAGCTGTGAAAACCAGTTTTTCGTAAATAACACAGCAAGGCTTGATCGTAGAAAGATGATCAAAAAAAAGAAAATGTTCTTCTCGTCAAGACGGTTTGAATGGTGGTCGAATCATCAAAATCCGTTGAGACAGTCGTGAGTTATATGCAATCAAAAAAACGGCCATTTTTAACTATTAAAAAATTTGCCAAAAATCGATTTTTGGGTTTTGCACCCTCACAGGGCATCAAAAGTCTTAGAATTGTGTCTAGTTTCGAAAAAAAATATATATAAAAGGGGGGTCAACATTTTTCGGCAACCAACTTTTGAACCTCTCAATAAAGCTCTCTTAAATAGAATTTAGAAAACTTTAAAATTTTGGGAAAAACTTCCCTAACTTCCCTTCCCTTTTATAAAGGCCTGTGCATCCGTTGACTCGATTTGTTGTTGAGCAGTTTAAGGGCCAATTTGTTTTTCATTTTGCAAGATTTCCAAATAGCTGAAACGTTGGCAGGACTGGTGACAATGCTGGTGAGACTGCTCTACCTCCAACAAAAGGCCCGGAACTGGAGCCAGCGCCGACTGAGACCACAGCAGAAAGCTCTTGCCTAGCTCTTTCTTTAAATTTCCGCCTTCCAATTACCTGCCTTCGATTGATTGCATTTATTGTCTTCTGCCTTATCCGTTGGTTTATAGACGAAATTTTGTTACTGCTTTGATCGCTACTCGCTGTTCTCATCTTCATGCGTCAATTACTTTGCTTGGAACAAGAATATCCAGATTAATTTTAGTCTTCAACATTAGCTTTAGAACATGTGGAAGTAGTCACGATTAAGCGATTTAACAGACAAGACTGAAAATAAATTAAAAATTTTGAAAGACATGTTTCAACCGAAAACATTGACTTTGCTACATTGGTAAATGATGCAGTGGAAATGCCGTGTTCAGTAAATTCCCAAGCCATCTTAATTTGCCATCTCAGCAGTTTTAGAAATGCTTCGGTATCATGAAAGTAGGGGATAAGGCGTGAACTGTGGGAGGTGGCCGTGGTAGCTGTACATTGGGCGATTGACAACTTAGTGCGTGGTGAGGAACGCCTGATGAGGAGGCTGAATCCGTCATCCACACCCCCAAGTCAGAATAGCTCTAGTCATGAGTTATTTCCACTCGCTATTTGGCTTTGAAAAAGGACTGCGTCATTTTATTTCATCTATTTCTCATTAATTAGGCTCTTATTAGAAATATCTGGTACCATCGGCAGGCCAAATATGGGACTCTTTTCTCCAAAATTTGTAATTGTCTTGAGCAAAAAGTCAAGGAAATACATCTACTACTAGTAGAATCTGCTGCTTGGACAGTTGCATTTTGTTTTTGGTGCGCAGTTCAGTGTCTCTTTCCATGCGCGCCCAAAAACAAAATGCAGATGACGCAGCAGATTCCACTAGTAGTAGATGTATTTCCTTGACTTTTTGCTCGAGACAATTACAAATTTTGGAGAAAAGAGTCCCATATTTGGCCTGCCGATGGTACCTGATAATTCTTCCACTTTTAATATTGTATAAAATGTATAAATACAAATTTTATAATGTTGGTTATATTTTAATTTATATTTTAATCGATATATAAAGAATAATAAATAAAAAACTTGTTCAAAAAATATAACAAAAAATATTTAAAATTGAAAAATACAATGCAAACTTATTGGCAACTTATTTTTTTGCGAAATTTTCTTGACTTATATTCAGGCCAACCGATTTTTGGCAAAAAATAGTTTTATTTTTGGCCTGGCGATGGTACCAGTTGTTTTCCCAACTTTAATACACAAAATAAAAATGAATGCCTGACAAGGATTCGAACCTTCCAATTTTATCCATCTGCCCAAACGCTTACACCACTACACCACTGGTGCATATGGCTTCTTAGATTAACTGAAAAGCTAAATACATGAGGCCCAGGGACCCGGGGAAGGGTGGTGGGGGGAATAAATGAATACCTACTATTGTCCATTGAATAGATGCGGAGAAGAAGGAGCAGAAGAAGAAGAAGAAGGAGGAGGAGTTCGGACAAATGGTTTTTTGCATTTTTCATTGTTAAATAAATAGTTTTTTGCAAAAGTCAAAAGATAAACTATAGTCAATTCGATGTTGCTCTTTCCATTGCAAAAAGAATTAAATCAATTGAAGCTTTCTGTGACGAGCAGCAGCCTTATCAAAATTAAGATCTAGCAATAACCCTCAAAACATACACCTGGGTCGAAAAGAGTATCAAGGAAATACATCTACTACTAGTGGAATCTGCTGCTTGGACAGTTGCATTTTGTTTTTGGCGCGCAGTTCAGTGTCTCTTCCCATGCGCGCCCAAAAACAAAATGCAGATGACGCAGCAGATTCCACTAGTAGTAGATGTATTTCCTTGACTTTTTGCTCGAGGCAATTGCAATTGCAGTCCCACATTTGGCCTGCCGATGGTACCAGATATTTCTTCCACTTTTAATATATTATAAAATGTATAAATACAATTTTATATTATTTTATAATATATGAAAAAAATAAACTCATTAAAAAATATAACAAACATAAAAGAATCGAGAATAATTTAAGATATTTTTGGATAAAAAAAAAATAAATAAAATTTAAAAATATAACGAAAAGAAAAGATTCGAAAATCAAAAATACAATTTAAATTTATTGGCAAAATAACATATTTTTGTGAAATTTTCATGATTTATACTTAGGGCAATCGATTTTTGGAAGAAAAAGAGCTCTAATTTTGACAAAAAATCGATTGCCCTAAGTAAATCATAGCAATACATGCCATTATTACTTCGTTCAGTTTCGTCTATGAAAAATGCATGTGCTGGGTGAGGCAATTTTATGTAAGTCCTCTGCATGTGGAATAGGGCGTCCACATTGCTCAGCTCGAAGCCGCTGAAAGCATTTCTTTCCTCATTCATGTTTACCATTGGATGGAGTTTTGATAAAAATCGATGGCAGAAACCAACGAAAATTACTTTGAAACTTATTTATTTAAAATATCTCAAATTTGAAGAAGGCTTTAAATGTTTTCAAAACATTTGAAATTGGCTTGAAATATAGGACCTTGCCAAACCAACGGGTGATGCAGTGTCGTATGATGAAGCAAGTCCCACCAAGACCAAGTATTCCACCCGCGGAAATAAGGCATATGCCAAGAAATAACATGCCTTTTCTATTTCATTGCAACTGCATTTTCTTCAAGCATAAGCAAGACACAATCTCAATTTTAACAAATCCGAAGTGCTATTTTTGCTCAAATATGGTATGAAAATCTATTATCGCAATTTGATCAGCGAAAATAGTGTAAAATCGACAAGATTAGAAAAATCACAAGTGTATTTCCAGCTAATTTAAAAAGTGGCTCCATTCATGGTTAGTTAGAGTTCTTGTGAGCCTTTTATGTATTTTTTTACAAAAAAATATAAAGCACATACTGTGGGACGGAAATTAAAAAATATTTGCCAGGATAAATATTTCTCGGATTCTTGCATCTAAAAAACTCTTCTTACAATGAAGTTTTATCGAAAGTATGTAACGAATAGAAAGTAAAATAATACGCTCTAGGAGCAAAGAATAGGAGGAAAACGTAATGAACTGCTCCGCTCCTGAATTTTTCATTTTTTCATCAAATTTCTTGCGTCCGCTAGCTGCTGTCCCCTGTAGGCTGATTGACTTCCGCCAACTTAATGCAAACTGCCCCAGTAGCAGCTTTCTCATAAAAATCGATCGAAAACACCTTTCATGCATCTTCCGACTTTTCCATTCAAAACTAAACTGCTCAAAAATAAACTGAGAAAGCTTAAGAAAACTACGAGACTCGTTCGAAACCAGCAAAGTGACAGGAGCCAATCTAAGGGGGAGGATAAAAAACAGAAATGTCCAGAGAGATTGAAGGCGGCAGCGGCGAGGAAGGAGATGGCTTTGCGAAAGTATCCCCAGCCGGGGCTCCGATAATGAAATTGCCCCCCAGTTCGCCCCAGGCCTGGCCGTCCCTGCCTTTTCCTCTTCACCTTAGCACAACCTGAACTGAATGGAGAGGATCATGACAAGGGGACCAGGAACAGCAGGGGGGCTTGGGCAAAATGACCTCGGATCGATATCTTGGACGGAAACTTTTGGCCTGCCATCTGAGGAGAGCCTCCTTCTCCTCCTACTGGCCTTTGGCATTCAAAGGAGCTGAGACGAAGCAGACACAAATGGGAGGTCAGGCAAGTGTCGACAGCTGCCTTTTAGTTTGATTGGGCGCTGTCCAAATATATGCAGGCAATGAGCGGTGATGCGCATGGTTTGCGCCGTTGACAAATAAACGCAGCTGCAAAAAAGGCACAAGTGATTAAATCTTAATGCTATTTTGTAAAATGGTGAAAATGCCATTTTTGTGAAGGAAACAAATTCTGCGAGCTGCATCAAAGCGCAACGTCACAGAGGTCGGAACGGTGAGTGAAAAGTAACTCAATCTAAATTAGTTCGTAATTAGATTATCTAATACTGCAACGCTATAGCTGATTTTTCGAGGCGTAATTTCAGCGAAAAACAAATTATTCAGGAATGGCTTTTTGTAGAAATTTTAATTTTGTCAAAAACAATCGGTAAGTTGTACCCAGAACCGTGCCTTGAATAAAAGCTTAGTGGCAAATAGCAACAAAATGGACATTTAAATTTTTTTGCTCATAATAGTTTAGTAATTAAGTTCATAGTTAATTCGATTGAGTTACATCTCTTTTATATCTTTTTGGTGATTGAAAATTCATATGCTTCTAGTACTGTAACATTTTAGTCCTGTATAAATATGCGGAAAATGGATTGCAAACTGATTCACAGATCTGCCATTTTGACCAGCCTCCGGGCATATGCACTTCATGCTATACTTGCTAGCTAGCTCTGACCACCTGCTCTCTCTGCCTTGGCCGCGCAAAACAGACTTCGCGCAAGCGCGCAAAACCCTCCCAGCACCACACACACACGCTTTCCAAAACATCTGTTGAAATCAACTAGAAGAACCCTTGCTTGAGACTATTTATTCGGAAAACGTTATCGCTTAGCAATATTTAACGTTTTTAATTTATTTCGTGAAATGGTGATGAAGTGCAATGTTGTCAGCCGAAGTTGTCATGCTTGTCGCGGAAGCTGAAAACTTGGAGGGGGAGGACGGGACTGAACCTGCCCTTTTGGGTGCTGCGGAAAGGGAGGAGTGGACGCAAACGCAATGGAGCATGGAAGCCGGGGAGAACTTGAAAGAATGCCGCTTTTGCCTGGGCACCGATGAGAAGTTTCTGGAGCCTGCGGACGAGTGGCTGGAGCCTTGTCGTTGCAAGGTTTCTCAACCATTTTATGCCTCTTCTCAGCTCAGCTGCTTCTCAGGGTTCCTACCGCTGGGTCCATCTCAACTGCTTGCGCCGGTACATCGAGGAAGCCCATGAGGTTATCGTTTTCCATCTTCATTCGAACCGGCTATCCACCTATTTGTTTATTTCATTTTTTTATAATCAAATTGTCTGTCAATAAAATGATTTTCCAGAGAGTCTGGGATTCTCATTCCACTGAGAGCATAAAATTTGAACCTTGTTTAAAGTTTCCACCAAAACTTGCATAAACAACCAATTTGCTGGGTCAGAGCATGAGTTAGAAAATTGGAAAGTTGGGTGGTCAAAAATGGTATTTTCGATGCAATTTTCGATGCAGTCATTTTATTAGGTGTCATTTCGCTTGTTGCTTGTCATTTTCCTATTAGGTGGATTCTCGCTTGTCATTTTCGCTTGTCAACCCCTTCAAAATTTCGCTACAAGGCCAAAATGGTGGTTGGTCGGGTTGCAGATGCAGCCGAATGCGGAGGCGTTCTGCGGCCAGTGCAACGATAGCCTGGAGTACCAGCCTTGCGAGGCGGACCTTCTGCTTCGCCTACTGGAGAAGGGCGTGGAGGGCCTGGCGCTGATCATCGATGCCAGCGGGAGCTTCCTCTCTGCCTTCATGGGCCTGCTCATCTTCTCCATGCAGCTTCTCTTCATCTTCATCGCCATCCTACTGCTCTACCTCTGCGGCCTGCTTTATGGCCTTCTTCTGGTGTTACCCTGCCTACCCATCTTTTTCGCTACCGGGGGGGTTCGAAGTCTTCATCCGATTAGGTCAATTTAAAGGATAATTAGGCCTTACTTGTGACAAAGTTTGATCAAAATATGCGCACCGAATCCAGAGTAAACTTCCATTATGTATCGGATATCCATTATCTTCGTACCCTCCCGGTATTGCCTACACAGGCAGAGGGATTGAGGCGACGCTGGCATTGGGAGCGAAGGGGGTGAGCTCCGTCTTCGTCTCGGGCCTCGGCAGACAGCATCTCCCACTGCTGCTCTTCCTCCCGCTCCTCTCCTTCCTTTCCCTGCTGGCCTGGGATAGCTGGCCTTCCGATCCTCAGCTCCTACGTCTCATGGGCTTTTCGAGCTCCTGCGCCCAGCATTTCAGCGCCAGCAATCGCTTGTGAGGCTGTTTTCATTCATTTATTGCTTTTCTAGTTGAAGTTAAAGACGAAAATGGCACAGGAACGATATGCACTGGCTGGTGGAATTGGGGCGCAAGTATTTGCAAGATGAGCTTGATGCTGAGCTGAAAGAAATGATGCTCAATTCTACTCGACTAGCATGCAGCGTTTGCCTGTCCGCAGTTCTGGGTGGCATACTCATGGCTCCTTTCCACGCAGCTCCATGCCTACAAACACTTCTGGGAGGTTCTTTTTATCAAAAAAACCTAAAAAAAATAGAATCTTTTTAGTGGTACTCAAAATATGTGGTTTGAAGGCGGTGTTTTGATGCTGCTAAAGCTTTCGTTCTTAATCCGGAAGGCGACCTTTATTAGCCAACGAATACCCTGGCAGAACAACAATTAGCCGTGATGCTTAGTTATTTATTGTTACGGAAACATGTTTGCTTAAAAGCGATATATGTTTATTTTTTGGTCTAAATGGGTGGCTGCTAATTTGGTTCTTGTTTTGGTTGGTCAGTGCTGGAATCTAGCTCTGGATTAGAAAAGAAGACTCGGCCTGAAGCGAATGAAGCAAAGACATCGAAATATTTATCAAACGCAAGGCAGGTCCTTGCAAGCTCGAAGAAAAAGTTGGAACATCGATAGGTAAAATGTTCTGAAGAAAATCAAAAACTAATCCAATTAAAAACTGCTACAAAACGCTCACCTTGTTTTATGGCCCACCTCGACAACAATTGGGCCAACAAATTTGGACTTTAGCCAACCTTTACAACAGGGACAACTTTGGACTTTAGCCAACCTTTACAACAACTTGGATAACAATTTTGGACTTTAGCCCACCTTTACAACACCTGGGCCAACAATTTCGGACTTTGGCCCACCTTTACAGCAAATGGGCCAAAAACTTTGGACTTTGGCCCGCCTTTATGACAATTGGGCCATCAAGTTTGCCTTAAGGAGCATGGCCTTTATGGCCAAACACAAGGTCTTTATGACCCAACACAAGGTCTTTATGACCCAACATAAAATTGAAATTCTAAGCTGAATAATGATGGTTTCTTGAGATAGGTTCCCCGAAGGGCCAGAGTTGTTGGCATAGATGAAGACTGTTGGGCTTGGCTGCCTGCATCTCGTTCCGTGAAGGGTCAGCCTCATCGGCGGCGATGGAGATCATCATCCCGCGAAGTCAGCTGTAAACGTTTGAAGATTAGGCAAAGCCAGTCTGGTGAAAGTAACAGCCTGAGTGGAAATGAAATGTAGACCTGTCATTATGAAGTTTCTTCAGGTGGGCTGGCAGGAAAAGGAGGAGGAGGAGGCAGCGAGGACTGGAAGATGGAGGCAGAGGCTCCTGCGGCGAAGCCAAGGGACTGCTGAGCCAGAGCAAAGTTTTGCAGGCCTTGTTGTTCTTCAGCCGGAATCAGCTGCTTGTTGTCTTCTTCTCCATCTAGCCTTGCCATACACAAGATGATTGATATATGCAATGTAACAGCAATGAAAATTTGATCGAGGAGGCATTGATTAGGCGATTGATTCTCCTCAAATACAAAGACTTTGAGACTTGCGTCCCAGCACCTTTGCAAAGAGCAGAATCAATCTAGGGGGGGGAATTATAGTGCTGACTGGCGTGCCAAGAGGGATGTAAAACATTAACCTGTGATTGGCACCATCACTTTGCAGAGAGCCAGTTACCTCCTAGGCCAATGTGACAAAGGATCCGGCGTCGGTTGACATATGCTCAGCTGACTTCATTGCATATGCATTGACCGTGGTCTCCCCATCGACCAGTGCACTCTCCCACTGCCCCCAATTTTGACCACTCCACTGCTAAACATTCCCCATGGTAGGCCCCCTTGTGGTTGGGTATTTTCAACAATTTCATACTAAAGGACTGAGATCGAAAGAAGTTTTGAAGACTAAAACAAATTTGACCTTTGGGAGGAGGAGGAGGTGGAGGAGAAGGTGGGCGAGGACTCGAAAACGCGGGTGAAGGCCTTGTTGTTCTCCAGCCGGAATCAGCTGCTTGTTGTCTTCTTCTCCATTTAGCCTTGCAATACACAAGATGATTGATATATGCAATGTAACAGCAATGAAAATTTGAACGAGGAGGCATTGATTAGGAGATTGATTCTCCTCAAATACAAAGACTTTGAGACTTGCGTCCCAGCACCTTTGCAAAGAGCAGAATCAATCTAGGGGGGAATTATAGTGCTGACTGGCGTGCCAAGAGGGATGTAAAACATTAACCTGTGATTGGCACCATCACTTTGCAGAGAGCCAGTTACCTCCTAGGCCAATGTGACAAAGGATCCGGCGTCGGTTGACATATGCTCAGCTGACTTCATTGCATATGCATTGACCGTGATCTCCCCATCGACCAGTGCACTCTCCCACTGCCCCCCAATTTTGACCACTCCACTGCTAAACATTCCCCATGGTAGGCCCCCTTGTGGTTGGCTATTTTCAACAATTTCATACTAAAGGCCTGAGATCGAAAGAAGTTTTGAAGACTAAAACAAATTTGACCTTTGGGAGGAGGAGGAGGTGGAGGAGAAGGTGGGCGAGGACTCGAAAACGCGGGTGAAGGCCTTGTTGTTCTTCAGCCGGAATCAGCTGCTTGTTGTCTTCTTCTCCATTTAGCCTTGCAATACACAAGATGATTGATATTGGGCTTGCGCGAGCGGAGCGT
>JASANA010008292.1:0-31281 GCA_030248095.1 Ptycholaimellus sp. GST1_10
TTGTATTTCTGGACTCAGTCGTGTTGTTCATCAACGGAGGCGAAGGTGGTGACGTCAAGCGGCTCACCGTCGCCGAAGCGCAGGATGGGCTCCATCATGCTGGCAGCCTTAACGAAGGCCTGGAAGGCCTGGAAGGCGGCGCAGGTGATGATCATGAGCCAGCGCTTGGTGACACTGGGCTTATTGTTGACCTCGAACGGGCCATCACCTGGATCGGGGGCAGGGTGGCCTTTGCTAGCCGGCAGGGCTGGCACTGGCGCAGGATTCTGGACACCGTCTGGAGACTGCCTGGAAGCCAGTACTCTCGTCTCAAGAGGCCAAGGGTGACCGAGGCCAGGGCATGGAGGTTGAAGGAGTGGATGTGCTGGACGATCAGTGACACCACTCGGTGGGCTTGCTTAGGCCGAAGCAGGTGCCGACGCGGATGATCCCGTCCACGATGCATGCCCCGAGCTGCGCTGCCATGTTCCTTGTCGCGGCAGAGCCCTTCTCAGTCTCCAGGAGCCAGATCAGGTCTGGGTACTCCTCCATCTGCATGTCCCGCACCAACGGCAGAAGCAGTGCGAACTGCTCTGCCGCCGATGGTTTACCTTTGCGCCTGTGGTGAGGGCACAGGAGCCGATTGGTGTAGGCGGCTGCGCAGAGGAAGCAGTGTAGCGTGGATGCTTGCTCTGGGTGCAGGACCTTGAGAAAGCCCTTCCAAGGCTGGATGTCGGGGACCAGCGCAGGGCCTGTAACATCAGGGATGGCAAGGGCGGTGGATGCCGGGGTCGGAGGGCTCAGAGGGATGTCCTCAAGGCCCTGGACTCTGCTCCCACGACAGTAGCCACCATCATCCGGGATCTCCGCCCGACTCGCTCATCGGCTGCTGAGTACTCTGTCAACGATGGTCTGCCTGCTCCGCCAGCTTCCTGGTGGTGGGGGGCTGAGGTGCGCCAGCTCATTGTTGATCGTCCTGCTCCGGCTCCAATGCCAGCTCCCTGGCGGTGGGGGGCTGAGGCGAGCCGGTGCGCTGTTGCCCATGTGCCCCGTCCAGCGCCCCGGCGGCGGCCCAGTGTAGGGCCCCAGCATTGGGCGTCGTCTGGCCAGCTCCCGTTGCTGGTTCTGGAACTGGACTGGCAGCAACAGATCCACCGGCTGGATGGGTGATGGCATCTGCCCATCCCTGGGGGAGGAGGTGAAGTTCATGTGAGAGCACTGTCCCGCCCGTCTGCTCTGCACCTCCCAGGGATCACCTGCATAGCTCTGACTATCAGTTGTGGAGGGGGCTGGGCTGCCCCACTCACTGAAGCGCGCCCAGCTCTCCCGCGCGTGGGTGGGGGAGGGCGCCGGGCAGAGCTGGGTGCCAGGGCCAGCAGAGCTTGTCCTGTGGCTGTCTCCCAACTCCTTCCGCCTCATTGACTGGCTGTCCACGGCGGAGCTGTGGGCGCCGCTGCTGAGGCCCCGGTCCTGAGGGGTAATGGGCCGGAAGGCGCTGGGGTGGCCACTGGAGGCCTTGTCGACACCGGTGAGTGGGGTGTAGCAGGGCCTGAGGTCCTGGAGCAGGACGTCTGGGCCGCAGTAGCAGAAGGGGCCTCGGAAGGTGGAGAAGTCGGTGTTGGGGACCCCCGCGCTGATGGCCTGGGTGTAGAGGGCGGAGGGCAGGAGGCCTGGGAGGTCGAAGACGCAGATGTGGCAGAGGTAGTCGAAGTCGTTCTTGGTCGGGTCCTTGCAGGTCCAAGCCAGGATCTGCTCCCAGATCTTGGGGCAGGCGGAGCCAAGGCCGTTGCAGCAGTACTTGTGGTGGCAGCTGTGGCCGATGCAGTGGATGCAATGGTTGTCATGCACCCCATCATGGGGCTGGCACTCATCGCAGCACTTGTCGATGCCATCCTCCTGGATGGCCAGGTAGAGGGACACCATGCTGAAAGTGCTCTTGGACAGGAGGATGAAGGGAAAGATGAGAGACCACCAAAAGGAAATGGGCTTAGCTCCAGCCAGAGGCCCACTTGGTGTTCACATGAAGTCTGGACTTGTTTTGACTAGACGTCCAGGGTGGTCTGATGTCGTAGGAGAGAGGAGGAGAGTTGGGGGCAGATTGCTGCAGCTCTGCCGGTGGACTCCCCATGCTTGCACGTCTCCTAGAAGTAGTGAAAGAGGCGGCAGCCGCCCAAAACCGCTGCCAGACGGAATATGATGCAACTGGATGAGAGGGGACCTTTGAGAGAAGGCCCCCTAAATTGCGCGCTTGCTGCCGTGGGCATCCCCGACAGCGGCAATGGCGTTGTAGTCATTGGAGTTGGCCTCGGAGAGGCAGAAGTAGTTGATGAAGCCGGGCAGCACTCGCACCGGCCTCTTCCAGGTCCTGTCAGGCTCTATCTTTCACGTATGATTTCTCTTCCGCTGCCCAGCGGGGCATGGCCGCTATGGCAACACCACCGTGCGGTGGACAGCATGTATTTAGAATCATAGAATAGAATCAATGTGAATGCCAAATCAAACAATTTTAAACTACACTGAGTAATATTGTTAGTAGTTTAATTTTGATGGAATCATAGAATACTATCGATGTGAATGCCAAATCAACCAATTTTAAACTACACTGAATATTCTTGTTTGTAGTGTAATTTAGTTTAGTGTGGTGCCCTTCTGCAATCTGGTCAGATATTGAATTTAGATCCACACTTATTATTAAATATTAATAAGTCTAGAGTGGTGCCCTTCTGCAATCTGGTCAGATATGCAATATAGATCTGCTCTTATTATTAAATATTTGTAAGTTTAGTGTGGTTCCCTTCTGCAATCTGGTCATTTGTTCAATTTGGAACTACATGTATTTGGAATCATAGAATACAATCAATGTGAATGCCAAAATCAAACAATTTTAAATTACACTGAATAATCTTGTTAGTAGTTTAATTTTGATGGAATCATAGAATACAATCAATGTGAATGCCGAATCAAACAATGTTAAACTACACTGAATATTCTTGTTTGTAGTGTAATTTATTTTAGTGTGGTGCCCTTCTGCAAACTGGTCAGATATTTAATTTAGATCCACACTTATTTTTAAATATTAATAAGTTTAGTGTGGTGCCCTTCTGCAATCTGGTCAGATATGCAATATAGATTCGCTCTTATTGTTAAATATTAGTAAGTTTAGTGTGGTTCCCTTCTGCAATCTGGTCATTTGTTCAATTTGGAACTGCATGTATTTGGAATCATAGAATACAATCAATGTTAATGCCAAATCAAACAATTTTAAACTGCACTGAATAATCTTGTTAGTAGTTTAATTTTGATGGAATCATAGAATACAATCAATGCTAATGCCAAATCAACCAATTTTAAACTACACTGAATATTTGTGTTAGTAGTTTAATTTAGTTTAGTGGTGCCCTTCTGCAATCTGGTCAGGTATTCAATTTAGATCCACACTTATTGTTAAATATAAGTAAGTTTAGTGTGGTGCCCTTCTGCAATCTGGTCAGATATGCAATATAGATCCGCACTTATTGTTAAATATTAGTAAGTTTAGTGTGGTGCCCTTCTGCAATCTGGTCATTTATTCAATTTGGAACTGCATGTAATTGTAATCATAGAATACAATCAATGTGAATGCCAAATCAAACAATTTTAAACTACACTGAGTAATCTTGTTAGTAGTTTAATTTTGATGGAATCATAGAATACAATCAATGTGAATGCCAAATCAACCAATTTTAAACTACACTGAATATTCTTGTTAGTAGTTTAATTTAGTTTAGTGTGGTGCCCTTCTGCAATCTGGTCAGATATTCAATTTAGATCCGCACTTATTGTTAAATATTAGTAAGTTTAGTGTGGTGCCCTTCTGCAATCTGGTCAGATATGCAATATAGATCCGCACTTATTGTTAAATATTAGTAAGTTTAGTGTGGTGCCCTTCTGCAATCTGGTCATTTATTCAATTTGGAACTGCATGTATTTGGAATCATAGAATACAATCAATGTGAATGCCAAATCAAACAATTTTAAACTACACTGAGTAATCTTGTTAGTAGTTTAATTTTGATGGAATCATAGAATACAATCAATGTGAATGCCAAATCAAACAATTTTAAACTACACTGAATACTCTTGTTAGTAGTTTAATTTTGATGAAATCATAGAATACAATCAATGTGAATGCCAAATCAAACAATTTTAAACTACACTGAATATTTTGTTGGTAGTTTAATTTAGTTTAGTGGTGCCCTTCTGTAATCTGGTCATATATTTAATTTAGGTCCATGCTTATTGTTACATATTTATAAGTTTAGTGTGGTGCCCTTCTGCAATCTGGTCAGATATGCAATATAGATCCGCACTTATTGTTAAATATTAGTAAGTTTAGTGTGGTCCCCTTCTGCAATCTGGACATTTTTTCAATTTGGAACTGCATGTATTTGTAATCATAGGATACAATCAATGTGAATGCCAAATCAAACAAATTTAAACTACACAGAGTAATCTTGTTAGTAGTTTAATTTTGATGGAATCATAGAATACAATCAATGTGAATGCCAAATCAACCAATTTTAAACTACACTGAATATTCTTGTTAGTAGTTTAATTTAGTTTATTGTGGTGCCCTTCTGCAATCTGGTCAGATATTCAATTTAGATCCGCACTTATTGTTAAATTTAGTAAGTTTAGTGTGGTGCCCTTCTGCAATCTGGTCAGATATGCAATATAGATCCGCGCTTATTGTTAAATATTAGTAAGATTAGTGTGGTGCCCTTCTGCAATCTGGTCATTCATTCAATTTGGAACAGCATGTATTTGGATTCATAGAATACAATCAATGTGAATGCCAAATCAAACAATTTTAAACTACACTGACTATTCTTGTTAGTAGTTTAATTTTGATGAAATCATAGAATACAATCAATGTGAATGCCAAATCAAACAATTTTAAACTACACTGAATATTTTTGTTGGTAGTTTAATTTAGTTTAGTGGTGCCCTTCTGTAATCTGGTCATATATTTAATTTAGGTCCACACTTATTGTTAAATAATTATAAGTTTAGTGTGGTGCCCTTCTGCAATCTGGTCAGATATGCAATATAGATCCGCACTTATTGTTAAATATTAGTAAGTTTAGTGTGGTTCCTTTCTGCAATCTGGACATTTTTTCAATTTGGAACTGCATGTATTTGTAATCATAGGATACAATCAATGTGAATGCCAAATCAAACAAATTTAAACTACACAGAGTAATCTTGTTAGTAGTTTAATTTTGATGGAATCATAGAATACAATCAATGTGAATGCCAAATCAACCAATTTTAAACTACACTGAATATTCTTGTTAATAGTTTAATTTAGTTTAGTGTAGTGCCCTTCTGCAATCTGGTCAGATATTCAATTTAGATCAGCACTTATTGTTAAATTTAGTAAGTTTAGTGTGGTGCCCTTCTGCAATCTGGTCAGATATGCAATATAGATCCGCGCTTATTGTTAAATATTAGTAAGTTTAGTGTGGTGCCCTTCTGCAATCTGGTCATTTATTCTTTTTGTAACTGCATGTATTTGGAATCATAGAATACAATCAATGTGAATGCCAAATCAAACAAATTAAAACTACACTGTGTAATCTTGTTAGTAAATTAATTTTGATGGAATTATAGAATACAATCAATGTGAATGCCAAATCAACCAATTTTAAACTACACTGAATATTCTTGTTAGTAGTTTAATTTAGTTTGGTGTGGTGCCCTTCTGCAATCTGGTCAGATATGCAATATAGATCCGCGCTTATTGTTAAATATTAGTAAGATTAGTGTGGTGCCCTTGTGCAATCTGGTCATTCATTCAATTTGGAACTGCATGTATTTGGATTCATAGAATACAATCAATGTGAATGCCAAATCAAACAATTTTAAACTACACTGAATATTCTTGTTAGTAGTTTAATTTTGATGAAATCATAGAATACAATCAATGTGAATGCCAAATTAAACAATTTTAAACTACTGAATATTTTTGTTGGTAGTTTAATTTAGTTTAGTGGTGCCCTTCTGTAATCTGGTCATATATTTAATTTAGGTCCACACTTATTGTTAAATAATTATAAGTTTAGTGTGGTGCCCTTCTGCAATCTGGTTAGATATGCAATATAGATCCGCACTTATTGTTAAATATTAGTAAGTTTAGTGGGGTTCCCTTCTGCAATCTGGACATTTTTTCAATTTGGAACTGCATGTATTTGTAATCATAGGATACAATCAATGTGAATGCCAAATCAAACAAATTTAAACTACACTGAATATTCTTGTTAGTAGTTTAATTTTGATGAAATCATAGAATACAATCAATGTGAATTCCAAATCAAACAATTTTAAACTACACTGAATATTTTTGTTGGTAGTTTAATTTAGTTTAGTGGTGCCCTTCTGTAATCTGCTCATATATTTAATTTAGGTCCACACTTATTGTTAAATAATTATAAGTTTAGTGTGGTGCCTATCCGCTCCGTTGGTTCATCTAATTTACTCTGAGGCCACCAAGCCTCCCAAACCTCCTACAGTACACCATACGCACAGAGCGCACATTCCATCCACTGACGCTCAGGACACTCCCCCAGCTGATTGGGACTCAATCACCACATCACCATGCCTTAGAGCCAGAAACCGCTGTACACCCTAAAATACACGAAAGGCCTGAGATCCATTCTCTCACTTGCAAGCCCAATTCCCTACTCCTATGACACTCTATTTACATAATAGAATAGGAGGGATCTTGGGGCTGAGAGAAACAAAAAATCGCAACTGTCTATATACAGAAAAAAACCGAAAGTTAAAGGCATGGGATTGGAAAGGGTGGGGAGTTCTTCTGAGCGGCGTCCGGCTTCCCTCCGGTCGCAGGGGCATCTGAAGTCCATGGCACAGTCTCTGCCGCCCAGCTCCTTGCTCATGCCGCTCTCCCCGCACTCCAGGTGTACGTAAATGCACCACGCAGCGCCTCGTCTCTCCTCCCTCCCCCCTGCACTCAGAGAGGGGCAGGGCAGGGCTTGCGCTGGGGTAGATATTGAGGGAGACCAAAGGGGGGCGGGCATAGCGCTCGCAGCCAGAGGCCCTTGACGTAGGCGGGTGTCTAGACAGCCGGGCGGATGAAGTCTCCCACTTCCCGCTTTCCGCCGCTGCAACTCACACCCCGCCAGCCCCTTCTCCCAACTCTTGAGCATAAACCAAAGGAGAGTGGGCATAACACACAAGCCAGAGGCCCACTTTTCACTTGCAGACTCCAGGGGAGCAGGTTGCGAAATCCCTCTAGATGCCCTGGAACTCCCTGCTCCAGAGTGATGTAGGTCGCTGAGGCCTTGTTGACTGCTACTCATCTCGGGCTGCCTCCTGCAGCAGAGCACCCAACCACACGCACACGCCTGGTTTCCCAGGGGCAGAAAGGCTTCACCACAAAGGACGGGGGCTTCGTTCCACTCTTCAGCCCCTCCCCGCGGCCTCCGAAGACACTTCCCGGCAGCAACCTTCCACATCGCCCGAAGTGGAACCTATGGGCCGAGGACCAGCCCTTCGCCTGCCTCCTCCTGGGCCACTTCAAGCACATGATCGAGTCTACAGACCTAGCCGATGGCTCGCGTCTATGCTGCATCCCCTTCACCTGGGAGGGCATCTGTGCGCTGCCCAAATCCTTCTGCCAGTTCACCGCCATTGAGTCCATTGTCATGCGCAACCGCTTCACGCCCAGCGGCAACCTCATCACGAATCATGCCGCCTCCCAGCTCCACTGGAGCAGAGAGGACACTACCCTACCCATCCCGTTCCAGAAGGCGGTGGAGGAGCCAATTGCCAATGTCCTCCCTTCGCGAGATCAGGAAGAGCACGAAGCCAAACAGCGCATATCCAGTTCATTTTGGCCTTTCTGCCAAAATCTGTTTGCATTAATTCTGACAACTTTAGGCATTGATGTCATTTGGAAGAGCTTCCTCGAAAACCGGTCTCCCCTGCCAGTCACCTATGTGAAGTGAGGCACTGGCAGCCGAGGCGGAGGCCATCAGCGCGGTAAGCGCATGGCCTCATCTACCACTTTCGATTATAGTTTAGGTACTAAACTAAAATTATTACTGTTCATCTCAGTTTTTGCAAATTTAAGCAAAAATACAATAGCAGAAAAAATTGAAGACACAGATAATTTTGATAACCAAAATTACAAAGTTACAAAATTGGATAGAGTTCCAAGAGGAGCTTCAGAAGTTCTTTTATGCGGAGAAGGAGATCATGGTCAATTATTCACTTTTCCTTCGACATACAATTGCCCAGCAGTGCCTTCAACTATTAAAAATGTTTTGACCATAAAAATAGACTTATATGTCAAAAATGAAAATGAAATATCCTTCCCAGCATATAAATGTTGGGCAATTTCATCTTTTGTTAGCACAAAAACTAACTTCCTTGGCAGCAAAGTGATCGTAGATTTTGGAGAAAGCTCCATAAATATTTCGCTAGCTGATTGCTAATGCATCAAAATAAAAGTTATAATAATTTAAAATTAAAAACTCTAGGACCTCAGCTATTTGCAACGCAGATTCAGCTAGTCCGCAAATATTCCTATTGGACATTTTTCGATGTTTGCAATAATGTCACAAATGCATTCTTGCAGGTGGAAAGCGCGGCTATTTCCGCTAAGTGCCACCTCTACTCTTCACTGGCGGACCTAGCACACTGCGACGTGGACTCCAACCACTGCATCGCCAATAACGATCGATCAGCCATCGAGTACCTTGGCATCTTGGCATCTGAACCTCCACACCCTCTACCGCCCACCAACCCGGCAGGGAACCCAGGATGGCAGGGACGGTGATCTCCACCTCCATGCCTGGCCCTCGTCAGACATAGACCTCATCTGCGGCGACCTCAACGCCCACACTGCTGCCTGGGATCGTCACTGCGACCCCGACCCCCGCGGAGCTGAGCTGGAGGACTGGGCTGCTACGCGCGGCTTCGTCTTCCTCAATGATCTCTCCCCCACCTGCCACAGTGCTGACGGCATCCCCAGCTCCCCCGACGTCTCCCTGGCCCCTCCCGCCCTTGCCCGCCGCTGCAGCTGGGCCACCCTCCCCTTCCCCAGCAGCGACCATGCTATCCTCTGGCACCAGCTGGAGGCATCCCAGCCTCCCCCCACCTGCCCGCGCCCCCGCTTCGCTCTGGCCAAGGCCAACTGGGCCAAGTACAAGGAGGAAGTGGCCATCCGCCTGGTCAACGAGGACCCTATGTCGGGGTCCATGGAGAGAGCAGCCAACACCCTCAACGACGCCTGCCTCGGAGCCATGAAGGTGTCCTGCCCATTTGGAGCCCGTCCAGCCCCCCGGCCCTGGTTCACCCCAGCCTGCCTAGCTGCCCGCAAGCGTGCCAGGGCGGCACACAAGGCCATGCGAAATCGCCCAACACGAGCATCCTGCCGGGCCCACAAGGAGGCCAGAGATGCAGCCACGGCTACGTACTGGGAGGAGAGAAGACGCACCTGGCGCTCGCTTGCTTCCAGCCTCACCCCCAAGAGCCCCTCAACCAGAGCCTGGGCCTCCTCCGCGGCATGGAGGGTAGGGGGGCCACTGCCCTACCTGATACCCCTATCCAGGATGAGCGGGGCAAGGTGGTGAGCGGGACAAGGCGAACCTGGCCTGCTCCCACTACTCCAGCATCTCCAGGAACCCAATCCCCAGGCACCTCGCCAAGGCAGCCAGGGCTCAGATTCTTCGCCACACCAGAGCCAAGCGACCTGAGACCCCCGAGGAGAGCCTCTTCTCACCAGATGAGCTCCGACGCGCCCTCAAAGGCCCCTCAGGCAAATCCCCAGGCCTTGATGGAGTCCTCCCAGCCATGCTGCGCCATCTCCCCCCCGCAGGCCAAGCCTACCTTTTCAGTCTAGCCAACCGCTCCTGGCTCTCCTGCCAGGTCCCAGCCTGTTGGAGGCGAGCCCTGATAGTGCCTATCAGAAAGAAGGGTAAACCAGCAGACAAGGTGAAGTCATTCCGCCCAGTCTCCCTCCTGTCAGTGGTCGGCAAGGTGGTGGAGAAACTCGTCTACAATCGCCTCCAGCAATGGGCTGAGGCAAGTGGTGCCCTCCCAGAGGAGCAGCAGGGATTCCGCCCTGGGCGCTCCATGGCAGACGTCCTATGCCCCCTCCTCCAAGCCACCTTCGATGGCCTAAGCTCACCCAAGCCCGCCCGACGCTCCCTTCTGCTGGGAATCAACTTCTCCGCCGCCTACGATCGGGTCTGGAGGGATGGAGTCCTGGCCAAGCTCGCCCATTCTCAACGCCCCTGCCCGATGGATTCGATGGCTCCACTCCTGGTTGGCCAATCGTCGGGCCTGTGTCAGGTGGGGTCAAGCAGTCAGCAAACCTCGCGTCCTCTCCCAAGGACTACCCCAAGGCTCTGCGCTCAGCTGCTACCTTGCCCTCTTCGCTTGGAGCAACCTGCCGAATTGCCTCGCCATAGCCTCACCATATCTGTTCGCTGCTTCCAGTACGCGGACGACATCCTCCTCCTCGCCTCCTCCCCTCAGCTCCAGACCCTGGAGCGAGTCATGCAGGCGGCCTTGGACTTGGTGGAGCGCTGGGCCCAGAGTACAGTCACTGTCATCGCCCCGGAGAAGACGACAGCCCTACTCGCCACACTTGACCCCGGCGAAAGCCCGGGCAAGCCAGGGGCCCCGCAAGTCTCCCTCTGCGGCCTCCCAGTAGCCCTCTCCAACTCCATCTCCTGCTTAGGCATCACCATCGACGCCGGGGTCCGTATGACACTCCAGTGCAAGGAGGCGGCAGGAAAGCTGTCCAGGCGGTGCAACATTCTCCAGGGCCTGGCCAGCGCTGCCTGGGGCACAGCCACGGAGTCTCTCCGCCACCTCTACACCTCCTTTGCCCGCCCTGTCGCCCTCTACGCTGCTGGGGCCTGGCTCCCCTTCACTGCCCCCTCCTATGTTGACCTCCTAGAACGGAAACAGCGACAGGCAGCCAGACTCATCCTCGGGGTACCCCCCAGCTCCTCCAGCCCAGCCAGCCTACGCGAGGCCAACCTCCCTCCCCTCCGCCTCCTCGCCCTCAAGGATGCGGCGACCACCCTCGCAGGACACCTCTCCCATCCTCCGGCCCACTTCCTAGCAGCAGGCGCCCAACCCCCGCCCCATCGCCCTCGCCTCAAGTCCAAGGCTGGTTTCCGCCCCTCCTGGCGGGAGGCAGCTCAAGCTACTCTGGCCGATGCTCTGGGCGAGGACTACGAGCTGGAGCCATGGCCACCACCCGTCCCAACTCAACCTCCCTGGTCCCCCCCCTCCGGCAGCCCCAGCCTCCTTCCACCTGGCCGGCGCGGATGTTCCAGCCTCCTCCAACCCCCTGGCCAAACGCACCGCTGCCCTCAGCGCCATCAGCGATCTGAGAGATCAACTCCAGCCTTCCCTCCTCCTCTATACCGATGGTTCAGTGGAGGGCAGGCGTGGTCCTGGCACCGGCGGAGCAGTCGTCTACAACCCAGGAGGCACGGAGCTGGCCTCCACCACTCTCCCAGCAGGCCTCCGCTCCTCCTCCACCCACGCCGAGGCAGCTGGCCTCCTAGCTGGTCTCCGCCTCCTCCAGCAACACTGCCCACCCACCCCTGCCACTGCCTTCGCCCTCCTGGACAGCAGGGCTCTGTGGCTTCGACTCCAAGGTCCTAGACCCGGAGAGGACTCAATCTCAGCCCAGATCGGGGTGCTGGTCCACAGACTCCAGTCCCTTGGCCTCCACCTAGCCTTCATCTGGCTTCCTTCGCACTGCGGCATCCTGGGCAATGAGAGAGCAGATGCCCTGGCAAAGGCTGGACCAGGCCTCATCCCTCAGCCGGCAGCAGTCAACCAGCTGCACCCTATCATCAGCTCTCAACCACTGGGCACTGGAGAAATGGGAAGAAGAGTACGAGGTGGAGGCGCAGGCAGCAGGAGTCGGCTCATCCCTTGCCACCTACCATGCAATCACCCACGGAGTCCCCCTAAACATTGGCACCCTCCCCCGCCAGCACTCATCCGCCCTCTTCCAACTCCGCCTTGGCCGTCCCTCACCAAGGACGCCGGAAAGACACCACCACCACCAACAACGATGCCGTGATTGTCTGGAGCTTTTCCTTTGGGGCCATGATGTGTGCCGTTGGAATAAAGTAGGCGCATTTGAAGCAAAAATAAGCGATCAACACTACATCGTAATTGAAGAACTTCAAGCGGCATTTGAAATCACTCATCTGAAAAGATTCTCAGATGACAAAAGCTCACATTCATGCCTCCCTTCAACAGCATTCTTGGGCCAAAGCAAAACAGCTGTCGTTTTTACTGATGGATTCCCATCATTCATAAACTTCATAGTAAAAGATGCAAATTTCGACTCAAAAAGTTTCTGGTCAAAAGTAAATAATGACATGGACCCAGTCAATGCGAAATTAAAGTATTTAAGTTTCCAATTGTTCCTACAGCAAGTGGAGTTTTTCCGATCCCTATGGATGCAAATTTGCCATTCAAACCAATTGCTTCTTGGAATTTTAATGCAACTAGCAACACTAGACTTGAGCCATCAGAGCTTATTTTGGCAGGCCAGACTTGATTGCAAGACCAAATGGAGACGCATTTTTAATTTATCAGTGCCACCATGTGGACAACGTAAAAATCCATTGGTCAGGCAAATTCAATGGCAAATGTTATGATAAAACACCGGTATCTTATAAAAATGAGCTATGGTGGATTATGCCAAATTCTAGAGAACTAACTAAGCTGGATGCAGAAAAACCATGCTTACACACATAGCACAGTTTACCGTCTGAAACTGCGAAGCAATGAGAGCTGGGATTATTTCTCGCCTACAGGCAGAGTAGATGTGAGAAATTTAGACATCGAAATGCTATTAGCGTCCCCTTTCAATCCAATTAAATTCGATAAACCTTCACTGTTTCATGATGAAAGATACACCCAAGCTGGGAGCATCAATCTTATCTTGTCCGCTTTGCACCAACAAGAAATCCTTCAACAACAAGTGGGTTTGCTCAAAGATTTTGCAAAAGCTCAAGTTTGGGATGCAGAATCATTCGAAAAAACCTTTGACACTTCTGGGAAAAAACTAACCGGGTTTGTTTCCTCCACTATGAATGGCGTTGCCACAGGTTTCAAAACTTGGGCACAATCTTCTGGCCAATTTTTTACAACGATACTGAAAGGCCCAATACAAGTCATTTGTAACCTAGCAATCAACGTTGCCATAGCGGCCTGCGCAGTGCTCCTCTGCTATTATGGAGGAAAATGTTGGATAACATATAGACAAAACAGAAATACCAAACAAAGACCGCAAAATGTGCCAGAAAACCATTTAAACTGCATGCTGAATTACGCAGTGCATTTCACAGATCCTCTAGATATTGGTGCAATTTGCGAAGCGCACGCTCAACAAGCATTGAGCTTCAGGATTTACAGTTAAAAAATAAAGCAAAGGCATATCAAGATGAGAAAGTCATCCTTATGCCCTCAGAGCAGGTGGTGTTATTTTCAAAATCAAAAAGCCCACCTGCAAAGCCCCTCGCCTGGCAACTGTCCCAGAGTAACCCAGTGCAGAAAAACCAGTCTTCACTATCGGAAGCTGCGAAATGTTACCTAGCGGTTCAAACATCGATTCAGAATGTTAATATCTTAGTTGATTCACGAGATAAACTGCGACTGCAATAGCTTAGCCTGCTACGGGGTGGATAAAGAGGCATACCCCTTACTCGAAGACAGACCAATCCTTGCTCTGCTCATTTATGAAGATGACAGAATGTCGAGATGCTTAACAGCCCTTCTTGACTCTGGTAGCCATGTCACAACATTCCCATTATCATTAGTGAGTAAGCTTGACCAGACAGGAATCAAATATGTGAAAGGAGCAGTGAAAGCTCCAATAAGAGGCGCAACAGGTAAATTTTTAAAAACGTGTTTCACAATCACCATGCATTGCAGAATGCTAGATAGCGAATTTCCAGACACAGAATTTGTTGTCGTAGACCATAATTATTGCTGTTTTGACATAATTGTAGGAACAAATTTGCTAAAACGATTTAAATTCTTACTATTTGATTTTAAAAACAAAATAATAACAGATAGTTATCCGAATAAGGAAAATAAAAGCACAAACACTCCGTCTCATGAGCAATGGCTCAACTTGGTTTTGTCTGGATATGAAGGTGAGGAAATTTCACATTTCAACGAAGAAAATGAAGTGGAGGAAATTAAATGGTCTAAAACATTAGCCGAGAAAACTACACATCGAAGTTTACCATTAAAAATTTTAAACAATGTCACGTTACTGCCGAATGCTTTGACATTGGTAAAATGCAAAAATCCTTTCAGCAATCCACACGAAACAGTGCTTTTTCAGCAGAATAAGCATAAAAGTTTGAAAAACAACTGGTATATGGAAGATTGCTTGCTAACTTCAAGAGAGAATGTTATCACAGTTCCAATTGTTAACAACAAAGCTTACCCCTGTACATTGCCTACTAATACTAAATTGGGGTGGGTTGACCAATGGAACGACGATCAAGTTTTCCCGCTGGAATTTTGCGACGAAGAGGAGGAAATAGGGATTGAAAAGGATCAGCAAGAAAATATTTCATCAACTTCAAAGCAATGTTTCTCACTTCAGCAGGCCACGTTGCCTTCTCATAAAGAGCATCTGGCTTTCATCGAAAAAACTGCAAAAATCGGCTCCGCAGAAACGCCATTGTGGAAAAAACAGAAAATATTGAAAATACTTAAAAAATACCACATGTGCATTAGCCGAACCGATTATGACGTAGGGGAGGCGTTAAATGCAGAGCATTGCATAGAATTATATGCATAGACATAGACATAGACAGATTATAGACAGATTAGATTAGAGACAGACAGATTGCATAGACAGATTATAAACCCTTCGATCACAGCAGACCAATTCCTCTACCCCGATGACCAGTGGTGGAAAACATGATCAAATTATTGCTGAAAATGGGTGTGATCCAAGAATCACACTCACCTTACTCAAGTCCCGTTGTGATAGTGCCCACACCGGACGGTAGCGCCCGAATGGTACATGATTACCGCCACCTTAACAGTGTAACAGTCGTATATACGTACGTATACGTACGTACGTAAATACGTATATAACCTCCCAAGCACAGATGAAATCTTAAGCTCACTAGCTGGCATAACAGAATTCTGTGCTCTGGATCTTACAGCCAGATACCATCAAATAAAAATGCGACCGAGAGACTGCAAATATACTTCTTTCCAAACTCATCTTGGTCTCTACGAATATCTTGTTATGCCAATGGGTCTATCGGCAGCATCGTCTAGCTTCCAAAGGGCTATGCATAATGTTATGCAAGGATACCTCTGGAGAAGAGTTTGGATCTACCTGGACGACGTCCTCGTCGGTGGGCAAGACTTCAAAACCCTATGTGAAAACCTAGCCTTGGTGTTCAAGCGCCTTAAACAAGCAAATCTAAAATGCAAATTAAGGAAATGCGAGTTCCTCAAAACAGAAATTGCTTACCTAGGCCATAACATATCGCAAAAGGGAATTAAAATCTGATATGAAAGAGCCAGATTCGATAGACACGTATATGCGACCAGGAAGCGCAAAATTGTTACAAAGATTCTTGGGCTTATGCTGTTACTATCATAAATTCGTTCGCGATTTTGCTGCGATCGCCTCACCACTGTATGATCTGCTAGCCAAAAATAAAGAATTTTTATGGAAAGAAGCACAAGAATGGGCGTTCACAAAACTAAAACATGATCTGAGCAGCCCCCCAATACTGGCCTTCCCAGTTATGGACAAAAAGAAACCGTTCCTGGTGCAAATGGATGCTTCCAGAACAGGTTTAGGCTGCATTCTCACTCAATGCGATGCAGATGGAAATGAACGAGTAATCGCTTATGCAAGCAGGTAATTAACAAAAAGCAAAAAAAATTACCCAACAATCAAATTAGAAGCATTAGCTATATTGTTCGGGTTGCAACGATTTAAAAATTACATACTAGGGCATCCCAGTATCATAGTTGAATCGGATCATAAACCACTCCAATACGTCCTTTCAGGCTTTAATGATACTCCAATTCTGCAAAGATGGGTGCTAAAAATTTCAAATTTTCAACCATTTTTGCGCTATAAAGCAGGAAAAGATCACGTCAATGTGGATGCTCTTTCAAGAATGTACAAAGAGCTACCTATGCCTTTCCCTGATGTTTCAGAGAAACCCCTTAAAGCAGAAAAGACCTCAATGTGGCGTTTCCCAAGCCAGTTTCAGTGATCTTGGGACGATGAGGGGAGCGGAGATGTGCCTAGTTCATTCTGTCTATTAACCTGCCCCTGTTGCCATCCCTTTCCTCCGCTCGGTGCATGACTAAAGAGATCCTCGCTACGTTCCTGCAGCAATGTACCTCAGCGTTTGGTAGAACAGAGAGCTAGGTTGCTCAGCTGTACCCTATAACCGACCACCTCTACAAAGCCGACTACAATGCCCAGCCCAACTTCCACCTACAGCGCCGATTCTACAACTCCAGCCTTTGATCTCGCCACCTTCTAACAACAGCGATCGAGTCAACAGCTCCAGTCACCGATCTACCGTGACAGGACAGCGAATCGAGACCAGCCTGCAATGCCGGCCTTCGCTTTGCTGCTAGACAGAATCACCTGCAGCGACAGACCTTCACTCAGCCAGATCTGGCCTCGTGAACTTCGATATGGCGACATCTGCGACTATGCTGCTAGGAATTGAAAATTGACTTTGAGCCTATTTTCAATATCCAATCTTCACCAGCAACATCACCATTAAAAAAATTATATTTCAACTAATGGGTAAATTCTGCAAAATTTGGGAGCCAACTACATTTTGACCAAATCAATTACCATTAAAGTAAGGTGCTCTCTTACCATTAATTAATCCAGTTTTACATTGGACTGAAGATAATTTTTACAGTGCACAAAGTTCACAATCTAAGGTATAAAACTTATTTATTTGATAAGAAAAAATTTCATCCACTTCAGTCGCAAGTAGAATTAAAATTAACCTATACTTCAATCGCAGGTAAAATATAGATAAGAGATACTTTTTGGGTTAGTATGACCCACTATATAATATGGTATTTAGGAGCAAAGAAGTTAGGAAGGCCTGTGTTATTTGGTTTATGTGCAATATGTCTGCTGTTTGTGAGAAAGTGGTAGTTCAAAACTGGCAAACATTTTCGCAAACAATTTATGCATGTCTTATGACATTCCCACATTCACTGACCATTGCGCGGTTTCAGATTTTCCTCCTCCCAACAGTCGTACGTTCGATAGGACAATGGTTTTAGTGCTGTGGTATAAATTAAATGTTGTCAAAATTGATGAACCGGTCATCCAGTGTATATGCGACCAAAAGGACGTTGAGAGCGGTACGAAACTGTGGCCTCTCCTCCAGACAGTGCTCGAATCTGGACAAGGCCTCTTAGTACTTGTCCAGATTCACAAAGGCCACGCCGATGTTGTTCAGGATTTTTATGCTCAAATCTTTGTCTATGGCAAGTATTCCAAAAACGTAGAAATCTATTTTTAAGAAAGGACAATAGTATAGCCAGAAAAACATGTTTCGTCTAATGAAAGGCTCCTTCTAATTGGAGTAAAGGGCAATAAACTTTATTTGTGAACGTTTTTTGAGTTAAAATAGCGATAGATAACCAATGATGCTCCCGTAAATGATTTTGGCCTGCCGCCTAATATAAAATAACATTTAAAAAATGTTGGCCAATCGTCTAAACCAACGTAAAACGTCTAAAAATAACGTTTATGATCTTTAGGCTTGGATGCTCAGTTTTTGAGGCCACCACTGGCCATGTTGCCCCAATAGAAGCTTCACACCCATATGCCTATTGTTTCAAAGGTCTCCCCCCGTTCATAAGTTACAACAAGAGAAGTTTCACACCCATATGCCTAATGTTTCAAAGGTCTCCCCCCGTTCATAAGTTACAACAAGAGAAGGTTCACACCCATATGCCTATTGTTTCAAAGGTCTCCCCCCGTTCATAAGTTACAACAAGAGAAGTTTCACACCCATATGCCTAATGTTTCAAAGGTCTCCCCCCGTTCATAAGTTACAACAAGAGAAGGTTCACACCCATATGCCTAATGTTTCAAAGGTCTCCCCCCGTTCATAAGTTACAACAAGAGAAGGTTCACACCCATATGCATAATGTTTAAAAGGCCTCCATCCCTTATATTCCTATGTTATAACATAGGAAGTCTTTTCCATCTCTAGGTTCCTATGTTATAACATAGAAAGGGGGAGGCTCCCAATGTTTCAACATGATTCAAACATTCAACATAGGGAAGTGGGCCTCCCATGTACAGGGCCAGTACCTAAAATATTTCGGAAAAAAATGTGAAAAAATTTTTGCAGATAAGTTCTGCATGATTTTAAGTGTTATTTTAAGTAAGTGCTTAAAATTCCAATTTTTACCTAACAGCACTGGAAGGGAACCTCCCATACTTCACCATAGAGACGGGGTGGCCTAGAGGCCTCCCATGCTATGGCATAGTGACGGGGGAGGCCTCCTATGCTATATCATAGCGACTGGGGAGGTATTCTTTGCTTCAAGATATGGAAGTGAGAGTCATCCCATGCTATCGAATGGCCTTGGGGAGGCTTCAAGACAGCTGCAGAACACAGCTGGCCCTCTGCAAGAGCAAAAACATAAATAACAAGGTATTCTCGGCGGTTGCCAAGAGATGCACGGCCTCGCTTTGGTCTTTGGCATGTCAGACGTACACGCCAAAATTTAGCTGATTTCATTAAAAAACCAGCAATTTATGCCTGTTTGAAATTTTAAAACAATTTAGATTTTAGGGTTTTTGACTATAAATCAAGAAATAATAAATATTTTAAAAATTCCTTAAAACAGCTTTAAGATATTTAAGATAAGACGTACATGCCAAAATTCGTTTGATTTCACTGAAAAAACATGAAGTTATTCTTGTTAATATTTTTGAAACATGAAGATTTTGGGTTTTTGACTATAAATCAAGAAATAATTAATTTTTCAAAAATTCCCTTTAACAGTTTCAAGATGTCACCAAGACATACGTACCTGCCAAAAATCAGCTGATGTCATTGAAAAACCAGTGATTTATGAATTTTCGTATTTTGAAACATCAAAAAATTAAGTTTTGAGCAAAAATAAAAAAATTACGCCGATCCCAAAAAAACGCCTCAAGCCACCACCAAGACGGACCCTCACACAAAATTTCAGCCAATTTCGTTGAAAAACCGTGGAGGCCCAGCCGCGAACGGACACACTACGGCCTACATGTTGTGCATGTTACCTACCCTGCCTACCCTACGGCCCTACGGCCTACATGTACATACGGCGGTGCATGTTGTGGACAGAGGTCACTGCAAATCTGCTCTCATGTAGTGCATGTAGTGGGCAGAGTTTACTGGAAAGACTGCTCTCACGTAGTTCCTGTTGTGGGCAAAGCTGCAAAGACAGCTCTCACATAGTGCATGTTGTGGGCATAGCTAACTGCAAAGACTGCTCTCATGTAGTGCATGTTGTGGGCATAGTTAACTGCAAAGACTGCTCTCATGTAGTGCTTGTTGTGGGCAGAGTTTACTGGAAAGACTGCTCTCACGTAGTTCATGTTGTGGGCAGAGCTGCAAAGACTGCTCCCATGCAGTGTATGTTGTGGACAGATTTTACAGCAAAGACTGCTCTCACGTAGTTCATGTTGTGGGCAGAGTTTACTGCAAACACTGCTCTCAGGTAGTACATGGTGTGGGCAGTGTGTACTGCAAATACTGCTCTCATGTAGTGCATGTTGTGGACAGAGGTTACTGCAAAGACTGATCTTATGTAGATGCATGTAGTGGGCAGAGTTTACTGGAAAGACTGCTCTCACGTAGTTCCTGTTGTGGGCAAAGCTGCAAAGACAGCTCTCTCATAGTGCATATTGTGGGCATAGCTAACTGCAAAGACTGTTCTCATGTAGTGCATGCTGTGGGCAGAGTTTACTGGAAAGACTGCTCTCACGTAGTGCCTGTTGTGGGCAGAGTATACTACAAATGTTCTCATGTTGTGCATGTTGTGAGCATAGTTAACTGCAAAGACTGCTCTCATGTAGTGCATGTTGTGGGCAGCGTTTACTGGAAAGACTGCTCTCACGTAGTTCATGTTGTGGGCAGAGCTGCAAAGACTGCTCCCACGCAGTGTATGTTGTGGACAGATTTTACAGCAAAGACTGCTCTTACGTAGTTCATGTTGTGGGCAGAGTTTACTGCAAACACTGCTCTAACGTAGTACATGCTGTGGGCAGTGTGTACTGCAAAGACTGCTCTCACGTAGTGCCTGTTGTGGGCTGAGTATACTACAAATGCTGCTCTCACGTAGTGCATGTTGTGGACAGAGTTTACTGGAAAGACTGCTCTCACATAGTTCCTGTTGTGGGCAAATCTGCAAAGACAGCTCTCACATAGTACATGTTGTGGGCATAGCTAACTGCAAAGACTGTTCTCATGTAGTGCATGTTGTGGGCAGAGTTTACTGGAAAGACTGCTCTCACGTAGTACATGGTGTGGGCAGTGTGTACTGCAAAGACTGCTCTCACGTAGTGCCTGTTGTGGGCATAGTATACTTCAAATGCTGCTCTCATGTAGTGCATGTTGTGGGCATAGTTAACTGCAAAGTCTGCTCTCATGTAGTGCATGTAGTGGGTAGAGTTTACTGGAAAGACTGCTCTCACATAGTTCCTGTTGTGGGCAAATCTGCAAAGACAGCTCTCACATAGTACATGTTGTGGGCATAGCTAACTGCAAAGACTGTTCTCATGTAGCGCATGTTGTTGGCAGAGTTTACTGGAAAGACTGCTCTCACGTAGTACATGGTGTGGGCAGTGTGTACTGCAAAGACTGCTCTCACGTAGTGCCTGTTGTGGGCAGATTATACTACAAATGATGCTCTCATGTAGTGCATGTTGTGGACAGAGTTTACTGGAAAGACTGCTCTCACGTAGTTCATGTTGTGGGCAGAGCTGCAAAGACTGCTCCCATGTAGTGTATGTTGTGGACATATTTTACAGCAAAGACTGCTCTGACGTAGTTCATGTTGTGGGCAGAGTTTACTGCAAACACTGATCTCAGGTAGTTCATGGTGTGGGCAGTGTGTACTGCAAAGACTGCTCTTATGTAGTGCATGTAGTGGGCAGAGTTTACTGGAAAGACTGCTCTCACGTAGTTCCTGTTGTGGGCAAAGCTGCAAAGACAGCTCTCTTATAGTGCATGTTGTGGGCAGAGTTTACTGGAAAGACTGCTCTCACGTAGTTCATGTTGTGGGCAGAGCTGCAAAGACTGCTCCCATACAGTGTATGTTGTGGACAGATTTTACAGCAAAGACTGCTCTCACGTAGTTCATGTTGTGGGCAGAGTTTACTGCAAACACTGCTCTCAGGTAGTTCATGGTGTGGGCAGTGTGTACTGCAAAGACTGCTCTTATGTAGTGCATGTAGTGGGCAGAGTTTACTGGAAAGACGGCTCTCACGTAATTCCTGTTGTGGGCAAAGCTGCAAAGACAGCTCTCTCATAGTGCATGTTGTGGGCATAGTTAACTGCAAAGACTGCTCTCATGTAGTGCATGTTGTGGGTAGAGTTTACTGGAAAGACTGCTCTCACGTAGTTCATATTGTGGGCAATGATGAGCAAACGTTAATCGACAACACGCTAATTGCTTGTTGATCAGCAATATATTTGTGACTTTTAGGGGAATTAACGTTGTCGTATTTTTAACGTGAGGGTCAAAAAATTTTGTCGATTTTGACGTTTTGTAGTTGTTGATGGGCCTTCCTGAAATTGCCGTTCTAATGGGCATTTTCTGGGCTGGCTCTCAGGATGATTCCCTTAGTTCAGTTGTGCCTAAGGTTAGAGATGGCTAAGACATGGCTGAGAAATGCTCTTCTGACTGTCTTGGGTGCTGTTACAATTCGCATATTCCCAATTGAATTCAAGCTTCCAGTGGACATGTCATGGAATAAGGTTAGGCTGTGCGCATAGTAGATATTGCTGGGTGCGGTAGGTAACTGCGCATTTCCTAGTCAATTGCGTATAGCTGTACATAAAAACGAATGATAGAGCCAGAAATGAGGGATAAGAATAAGTAATGGGTCTTCCCAAAACACACCCTGCCTGAGAGCTGGTACCTTAGGGCTGGGCAGGGACAAAGAGTGCTAAGCCTACGAAGGCGGGCGATCGCAGCGTGGTCTACTGCAACTTCCCTCTGAAAGCTGTCGAGGAAGGCGGTGACGCCGAGGACGCTGTGATGTGCCGCTGGGAGCAGAAAGACTACATCAGGGAGCTGCTACGTCATCTTCGCAAGAAGCACTACAACCAGCACAGCTTCCTGATCGACGACATTGCCCACATGTTTGATAACCCTTTTACCTCTATTGCGTTCTCCTCCAACCTTCAGATGGCTGTCTGTCAACAGGAGCCCAGAAGGTGAAGAGCGCCAAGCTCCATATGACCGACTTCCTGGCCCCCTCTACTCTGCCTACCTCTCGCAAGCGCCCACGAGCCAACAACACCGAAGAGCCTGATGGGGCTCCGCCAGTGCAGTTCCAGCGCAGCCACCCGAACCGCCGCATGATCTCTACTCTGATGGATTGCTGGATCGCTGCTAGTCCAACAACGGTTCTATTTAGCCCCATATCTGCAATTGTTTAGCATGATCTATGTAGAGACATTGATTGCAGGCCCTAATGACTGTGCAGCATCCGCGATTTCGGGCACTGATCAACTACTGCGAGCCGCGATACAAGATCCCGAGTAGGTGGACACTGGCCAGATCGGTGCGACAGCAAGGGCATCTGGCCCTGGACGCGCTCCGCTCCTCAGTGTTTGCCAAGGAAAAGCCCAAGTCAATCTGCGCTATAATAGACATCTGGACCACAACGCTCTGCTCATTTCTTTGTTTGCTATGCTCATTTGTTCCTAGTCAATGACCTGTAGGACGGGCACTTCCTATCTCGGCATCGTGGCCAGCATCTACTCGGAGGAGTACGGCCTGAACCACGTCACTCTGCCCAGCAACATCATAGAGCCGCCTGCTTCTGGTCAACGCATCATGGAGGCCTTCACTCGCATCTGGACTGAGCAGGCTGGCTTTGAGCGCCATCAGCTGCACAAGGCTCCCATTTTTCTTCCTCTCTTGCCCGCCATTGCTCATCAGGGAAGTATTTGAGGTGGTCTGCGACGGGGCAAGCAATTTGAAGAAAGGCCTGCGAGAGTTCCTTGCTGCGCAGTTCTTCGAATGGGAGCTAGAGGCCGAGAGCAACCAGGATGACCTCCCGGCGATGGAACTGAGCGGCGAGACGGAGGAGAGCATGGGCAACAACCTGGAAGAGGAGATGCTGGAGCGGGAGGAAAGGGAGGGGGGCCATCTTCTTCCTGTCCCGCTCCCCCAAGTACTTCTTCTCCCTTGCCCAGTCTGAACTGATTCCACAATGCTGTCTTTAGTAGTCCCAGGTGCCAATGTTTCATGCCTTCCACTTCCCTGTCTTTCATTTTTTCGAGTTGCCATGTTTTGCACCCTTTATCACTATTTCAAAGTTCTCAATCTCGTCTTCATCGTTATTTTGTCTTCAGCTTCAAGGAGTTGTTTTTCTCAGTGTTGTGCTTCAAAAAAACATCGCCAACCTTAACCATATCACAAACAAACATAAAAACAGCAAAATAAAGCAAAAAAATGAAATAAACATTGAAAAATGGGAAAATTTAGTTTTTGTCAATATATTTGTTGATTAATGGTATTTTTGATGATCGAGATTTTTTCGATTTTTTGGTCGGTATTTTTAACGATTGCCTCAGAAATTTTTTTTGATCATCATTGGTTGTGGGCAAATCTGCAAAGACAGTTCTCACATAGTACATGTTGTGGGCAGAGTTTACTGCACAGGCTGCTCCCACGTAGGACATGTTGTGGGCAGAAATTACTTCAAAGACTGATCTTAAGTAGTGCATGTTGTGTGAGGAGTGTACTGCAAAGACAGTTCTCACGTAGCGCATGTTGCGGGTATAGTTTACTGCAAAGACTGCTCACGTAGTGCATGATGTGGGCAGAGTTTACTGAAAATATTGATCTCACGTAGTTCATATTGTGGGCAGAGTTTACTGCAAATACTGCTCTCACGTAGTACATGGTGCGGGCAGAGTGTACTGCAAAGTCTGCTCTCACATAGTGCCTGCTGTGGGCAGACTTTACTACATCTGGTGCTCTCACATAGTGCATGTTGTGTGCATAATTAACTGCAAAGACTGTTGTCACGTAGTGCATGTTGTGGGCATAGTTTACAGCAAAAACAGCTCTTGCGTAGTGCATGTTGTGGGCATAGTTTACTGCAATGACTGTTCTCACGTAGTGCATGTTGTGGGCAAAGCAGAATAAAAATACTATTCTCACGTAGTGTCATCTATGGACAAAGCCAAACACAACGGCTGCCATCACGTAACGAGGAGAAGAACGACCCTATAATCAATCTTTATCATTTATATCATCAATCATTCAGACAATGCGATCCCGTTTTTATGAATATTAATAGAATAAAATTAATGAGGTCCACTGCTCAGACATCCTCGAAGTATGCACTTCGGTGGTATACACCCCCAAGTTATCTTCTTTACATGCGCGTGATATAGCAGCTTTTTCAGATGGCAGTGTTTTAAAAAAGCAAACTCAAATCAGTAATTTCTAACCGATACACATCAACAATTTCAAAAACAAAAATAAAAATCTTTGGTCTGCTTCTTGTTAGCACAATCCTGTGTCCATTTGCTTCCACCTTCTCATCATGGGCTTTTACCAGGCCATGGTATACAAGCAGCTCATCATCAACTTCATCTTAACGCATTGTATTGGGCTTTATGCTGTTTTTTTGTCTTTGGTTGTTCAAAGTGGATGAAATTACTGAAATGGTGATTCTCCGATTCGGTGTGTTCTATTTTTTAGCAACGTCATTTAGTAAAACTGGTTTATATGCTATTTTATGTGCCTAGACTAGCCAATGGGCAGATTTTTGACTGCAAAGCGGGCTCGAAGGGCCCGTTTCGCGGTCAATACACATGACTGACTTTTTGCCTGTAATATATATATTTTTTTTTTTTGTATATATATATATATATATATATATATATATATATATATATATATTTATATATATATATATATATATATATATATATATGGAATGGAGTTTCCTCTGCAACAATTTTGACAAATGCTGTTACGGAATCAATTCTGCATTATTCAAAGCCATTGGGTAGGAATTAACATTAATTTGTTAAGTAAAATCTGGTCTGCTCCCAGCTTTGGATGTACAGTCTGAATATATTAATGAGTAAAAAAGTAAATATGCCTCATTTTCGTTTTTCCCAGGACTAACGCGCAATGACCAAAATTTTCTTTGTTCATTTTTTAGGCAGTTGACCTGCATGATTCAAAGGAGGTTTGGGTATGTGTTGAGGTTTGGGAATGGGCTGAATGGGATATGGAGGAGCTGGAAATGCGGCGGGGGAGCAGGATTAAGACGGGGGAGTTGAATGGGAGGGCGGAGTAGGAACTTCTGAGCACCACAGAATCTCACAACACTGATCCCCTGTCCCATGCCACAGCTAGCAACAGCACCACCAACCTGCACCAATTCATTTCAACACTCAACACTAGTCTGGCCCTACAAACCACTTGAGCAGCAACAACAACAGAATTGAGGCCAATATTTGCATGGAGGAACACCTCTGCCGCCTTCTCAGCATTCTCTTCTGCCAGCCGAACTTTCAGCTCTCCCACCCCAAACAGCAAATGAGTAGCCGATCACCATGCACAGCCCTGAGCAAACTTTTAAGTAGCTGATGGTTGTGACTGCTGATGGCATTCTTGTTGGCATAGTTGCTAAGCGTACTCTGCTCTGCTAAAGGCATCCATTCAGCAGCTACATATCTCTTCTGACCTTCACTTTTCTTTGTTCACTTCCAAAAGGGGAAGAATCCATTAAAGCATTAAAGCATCCCATTAAATCTACCATCGGAATTCCTCATGCAACCCCAAAGCCAGCAAACAAGGCCCAGCAGGTGACGGAAGCCAGACAACCCATGAAGAGATTGCAACACTCTTTCTCCCACACCCAATCTACTAAGCTTGCCTTCATCGCATCTTTACGCAGAGCACTTCTTGGATGCTGACGAATATTGGGATCAAGTGGATCCTGAGTGCCCACCTCCTGTAATAACCTACTGCTCTGGTTCAATTCTCAGTTATTAGACTTCCCTTCAGCATAGAGAGCCCTTCAGCATAGATAGCCCTTCAGCAATAACTAAGAATAAATGTGTTGAAAAGATCAAAACAATGTTAAATTTTCACAGGCGTTATAATTTTGCCATTTGCCCACATACGTTAACACCGCTACATTTGCTTTCATTCTGGGTTTTATATACATTTTAACAATTTAAGCTGCCAATTGAGCAAAAAAAGAATGGGCGTACTGTGCAATAAGATGTGAATGTGACAACTAGGGCAAAAATATGTAGCATGGTAATGCGGGTAAAGATTTATGGCGACATGCGAGATAAAACAACGTGCAACATAAACCCACTAGTATTGATACGAATACTGAAATGGTGCTCAGCCAATCAATTTCTTCATCTTTATTTCCAGACAGTAATCTACCAAGCCCTGCGCATTTAACAACTAACAGACTGTAGACCACTAAATCGCCAAGACCCAATGGAGCAGATTGTGTTTCTGTCAATGTAAATCTTCTTCTTTATTACTAAGCCGGTATGGAGCATTGTTGCATATATTTGATTTCATATTACCATGATTTGGTTTATCGTTGAAGTTAGTGGTTGGTTTAGTTGGGGTACATCTTCATGATGACCATTGTTGTATACAACATGCTTTTAGTGAAATCTAAGTCTTTGTTGCATTGTGCCGCACATTCTTTGCCTTTTCTTTGCCTAGAATTGATAAGTGGCGGGCATTGAAATTGTTTTTTTTCATTAACTACCTACCAATCCATATAGTTGAAAAGGCTGGTTTGGGGCCTATTTGAGGTTATACCAAGCTAGCTCGAAATTTTTGCGCGGCCGCAGGCCGCCTGCCGCGAAGGGCAGGGCAGTCAGAGCTCCGGAGGCCGTAGGGTATGGGCGCGAAGGCCCCAGAGCGTAGCCTAGCATGCGAAGCATGCTAGGCGAAGCGTAGGGGCCGTAGCGACCATGCCCGGAGGCCGTAGGAGCTCTGGCGCCCTGCCCGTAGCGGCGGGCGGCCAAGGCCCGCTTTAACAGTTACCCCATTTTTCGTCCGTCTGTCCGCATATATATATATTTGTGGTTCCGGAGCCAGTACTCCTCGGTTTTTCAATGAAATTGGCTGAAATTTTGCATGGAGGTCCGTCTAGGTGGTGGCTCGGGACGTTTTTGTGCGCTTGGCGCCATTTTAATTTGTTCCAGATTTATGGTCAAAAAACCTCGAAAATTGGGGCCTCAAAATTCGAAAATTTTTCGAAAAGTGAAATTTATTTTATTAATAGTATAATTATTATATACGAACACCTCAGAAATCAATTTTTTATAAAGGATGAAACAAGGATGGATTGACATCATTTAGTCAATAATAAAAATAGAAATATTAGTTAACAATAGGGCTTAATGAAACGGGGCAACCTGCTAATTTTCAAGGCCGCGCATCTATTGGCGACAACCTATATTACCTTGTTCCACAGACATTCCTAGCTCAATTCCTGTTGTGTACACCAGCTATGGGTCAAGCCAGACTAGAATTGATAAGTAGCGGGCGTGGAAAATGTTTATTTTCATTAACTACCTACCAATCCATATAGTCTAAAAGGCCGGTTTGGGGCCTATTTGAGGTTATACCAAGCTAGCTCGAAATTTTTCCACAGACATTCCTAGCTCAATTCCTGTTGTCTACACCAGCTCTGGGTCAAGCCAGACTAGAATTGATAAGTGGCGGGCATTGAAATTGTTTTTTTTCATTCATTACCTACCAATCCATATAGTCTAAAAGGCCAGTTTGGGGCCTATTTGAGGTTATACCAAGCTAGCTCGAAATTTTTCCACAGACATTCCTAGCTCAATTCCTGTTGTGTACACCAGCTCTGGGTCAAGCCAGACTAGAATTGATAAGTGGCGGGCGTGGAAAATGTTTATTTTCATTAACTACCTACCAATCCATATAGTCTAAAAGGCCGGTTTGGGGCCTATTTGAGGTTATACCAAGCTAGCTCGAAATTTTTCTACAGACATTCCTAGCTCAATTCCTGTTGTCTACACCAGCTCTGGGTCAAGCCAGACTAGAATTGATAAGTGGCGGGCATTGAACTTGTTTTTTTTCATTCATTACCTACCAATCCATATAGTCTAAAAGGCCGGTTTGGAGCCTATTTGAGCCTTTTTTGGGTAGAAAGGTTGAAAATTTGGGTATGTTGTAAAAGGCTCAATTCTCAACGGATTTTAACAAACCTTTTTTTTCCTGAAAGGTAATAAAATTTTAGGGAGATCTAAATGGGTGGAACAAGTCCCGGAGCATTTAAAACATTACTTTTTTGGGTAGAAAGTTTGAAAAATGGGGTATGGTGGGAAATGGCGAAATCTCAACGGATTTGGACAAACTTTTTTTTTGCTGAAAGGTAATAACATTTTAGAAAGATCTGGAGGGTTGGAACTGGTCCCGGAGCATTTGAAACATTACTTTTTTGGGTAGAATGTTTTAAAAATGGGGTGTGTTGAGAAATGGCGAATTCTCAACGGATTTTTGCAAAATTTTCTTTCGTATTAAAAAAATTAAAAAAGAGCATTAAAATGTAAATTAAGAGCATGGGCATGGATTTGTAAGCTGCTAAGTTGTGTGGGAAGTTGTGGGCTGTGAGCTCCGCGGTCACCTATTGCGATCTGCGACATATATTTCCTTAGCCAGTTTCGTTGACCTTGAGCTGGTGCGGCGGGCTGAGCCGTGCCGGCATTCGTTCTGTCCTTAACCTGCTCCCCATTCCCCCCACTTTCTCCTCTTCGGCGCATCATGAATAAAGAGATCCTCACTACGCTACTGCTGTAATTCACCACAGCGTTTGGTAGAACAGAGAGCTAGGTTGCTCAGCTGTACCCTACGACCAACTGACCACCTCTACAATGCCCAGCCCTACTTCCGCCTCCAGCGCCCTTTCGGCGACTCCAGCCTTTGATCGAGCCGCCTTCTAACAGCCAGCTTTCGAGTCAATGGCTCCAGTCACCGATCCACCAGGACCATGACAGGACAGCGAATCGAGACCAGCCTGCAATGCCAGCCTTTGCTTCGCTGCCAGACAGAATCACCTGCAGCGCCCGGACTTCACTCAGCCAGAGATGGCCTCGAGAACTCCGATCGGGCGGCACCTGCGACTATGATGCAAGGAATTGAAAATTGACTTTGAGTCTATTTTCAATGTCCAATCTTCATCAGCAACATCGCAGCTCCGAGTTTCACACTATCCTTGAGCGGATATTGCAAAACTCTCTACGTCAGCCAATGTCATCGATGACATCAGCCAACGTCAGTGCCACCGTACTTTGCTGCGACGGGTCCAGCAGCAAACTGAAAAGTTCCTCTTCAACTACCAGCCCGCTTCAATGATTTCACTCTATCTTTATGGATTTTGTGAAATTGTTCTACACCAACGATCGAGACCAAATTCGACTTCACTGCAGGGCATTGAAAATTAACTGAAAAGTTTATTTTCATGCCATCTTCAAAGCAACGTCGACAGAATTTCATTATCCTTGAACGGATTTTGATAATTCTCTACCGCTGCTAGCCTACCAGCTCCAAACGACTTCGCAGCTGGACTTTGAAAAATTGGCTCTTGTCAGTTTTCAAAGCGCTCCACTACCAGCCCCAGTCCGCGTCGGCACCGAATCAACTTTGCTGCTTGAGCATTGAAAACTAACTGAAAAGTTGTTTTCTTGCCATCTACGCAAGCACCATCAACGGCAATTTCATTATCCTTGAATGGATTCTGAAATTCCCTGCAGCCACCGGCCAGCAACGGAATCTTCGCGTCTGCTGATAGAGTTTCAAAATTGGCTCCAGTCAGTTTTCGGAACTCACCACTGCCTGCTGCAATCTTCGCCAGTCAACAGCAGCCAGCTATCCAGCAGAAGCTTCGCCTCCGCTGCTCAAGTTTGGAAATTGGCTCCGATCAGTTTTCAAACTCACTGCCACCAGCTGCAATCTATGCCGGAAAGCAATAGCCAGCCTTCCAGCGAATGCTTCGCCTCTGCTGCTCAAGTTTGGATATCGGCGCTGACCAGTTCAAGCTCACTGCTGCCTGCTGCAATCATCACCGGCCATCACCGTTTATGAATCCTTTCGGATTTATGAACTTTCGAGCATTGCTGGAGAAGACCAGCCCAATTCAGAATCGGCCACGTCTTTTGACTCTGCCCATCTAGATTTGCTAATCTTCTGATTAGGTGAATCTCAGCGCAAGAAACTGGAAGACACTTGGCAAAACCGAGTCAGAATCGACCTCTCGTCTTCGATGATTGTCAGTGGCTTGCCTGGGCACAGCCTAGTGGACTACATCCGCTGCGGCCTCTACGCCCTGCCAGCCATCTGCAACCCCAGCCTGCTCGCCTACGGCCAGAAGGACTACTTCATGGACGGCGTCAACTGAGAGCGCAACGCCTTTGAGGCCTCCGCCCTCTGCGCGTGCTCCGACAGCAACGCCGTCCACAAAGGGCCCTCCAGAGACCTGCGCCCTCCTCCTTCTGCCCGTCCTCAAAGACCGCGTAGTTCCTGGACACCCATGGCTCTCGGTGCGGCTTTCTGGACGGCCACAACTGGAACCTGAACGCTGCAGGCTGCAACGTGTTCAGCATCCTGGACAACTTTGACTGCGGCCTCTGCCACTTCCAGCTTGCCATCGGCGACATTCCACTGGCCTCCACACTCCGCCCGTTCGACGGCAGCCACTGCTTGCTGCCCATCCTCTGCTCCAGCATCAAGTGGAACTAGTCCGGCATCTGCGCCGCCTTCTACTCCGGTGGCTACATGTACACGCACAGTGCCATGAAGCTCCGCCTTTGGAAGATGTCTCTCTAATTCCACAAAGGCCGTTGCTATCACTCCCCTTCCTTCCTCCGGCAACGGCATGAACGCGTACAGCATCATGAAGTTCCCTGTCTGGAAGGCGCCCACTCCAGACCTCAAAAGGTCTCCTGCCTC
>JASANA010008293.1:0-11147 GCA_030248095.1 Ptycholaimellus sp. GST1_10
CTGCGTGTGATCCATCACTCCTCCTCCTGCGACTACCAGCTGTTGGAAGGGGTTGTTGTCCACGGCTGGTGGCGGAGGTGGCCCTGGTGGCGGGGGAGGCGCGAACTGTGGGGGAGGTGCGAACTGGGGAGGCACTCCGGCTCTCGGATCGGCCTGAGGCCGGTAGGCTCCTGCGGGCGCTGCTGGAGCGGCAGGTAGCGCTGCTTGCCGTGGTCGGGCGTCGCCTGCGGGTGCTGGGATGTAGCGGTCGTTGGCCGTCGTTCCCCTGGCGTAGTTGGCGTAGATGGTGTCGGCGCCGGGAGCGCGAAGGGGCGGCAGGTGGTGCTGGCGGAAGGGGTTCTGATCAAACTGGGCTGCAGGCTGTTGCATGTAGCCATTCCCTGCGGCTAGCGGGGGGTCCTGCCATCCTTGGAAGCCAACGAGGACATTCCGCTGCGGCGATGGCTGGTCGGCGAGAGGGCGAAGCCCGAAGAGTCGGTTGGGTCTTGCGATGGGTGCAGGATGAGGCTCTGGGAGAGGCTCGACCGCTGGTGGAGGCCCTGAGGTTGGTCCCGCTGTCGCTGGGCGAGGCGGGCCATCCGGGGCGAATCCTGCAAGGTCGTGTTGAGGGTGGGCGAGGGTGGTGGGTGTGGTGCAGTTGTGATGGCGGTCAGCGGCAACCGTGGCGGCTTGAGGCACCATCTGTGGGTCGGGGTTGGTGAGGGCAAAGCCGGCGACGTCATGCCAAGGGAAGATCATTGGTTGGTCGGAGTTGACGTCTGATCAATGTCGATCGAAGAGCACTTTGTCAGTGGTGGGGAAGGGTGCGGGTGCGACGTTTCCTTCTAGGACGCGTTGAGGCCAGAAGGGGTCCTCACATCATCCTCAAGGTGTGAGTCCTCGATGGGGCATCATGAGTCACTGGTTGCGGTGGTCGCGTCGAGGTTCTTGACGGATTTTGTGGGTGGAGCGTGAGCGAGAGACTTCTCCTTCTCATCACGGTTGGGGTTGTATGTCGGGAGTCGGGGAGCGGGGGCATGCCATGATGGCGAGAGGGCGGGGCGGGAAGGTGATGGGTGCAAGGCGTGGAGGTTTGGTGAGTGCTGCGGGGTGCAGCCGTCCTTGGGGTGCTGCGGGGTGCAGCTGTCCGCTTATCGACATATCTGACACCTGATTGGAAGATCCAATCTCCATTCTGGAAGTGGAGATGGCATGCGCAGCAGTCATCGTGCCAACGTCCATTGAAGACACATCGTAGCGTGGGGGGATGGGCGGGAAGATTAACGCTCGAAGCGCCTGAGGGTACGTCAGGGCAGGAACAGATGGTAGGTTGTCGTTGAGGCTGTGCATCGACTGGGTTGGTTCCGGATAGATGTAGGGGGAGAAGGCTTGTTGGAAGGGTTGAGTGATGTGGTGCGGGAGGCTGGGGCGTGGTGGAGAGGGGTAGGCGGGGACAACGTTGGGTGGGAGGTAGGGGACGATGGAGGATCTGGGTGGGAGAGTGGCCGGGAGAAGGTGGGTGTGGTGGGAGACAACTTGACCACTGGCCGATCTGACGTAGGTGATGGGCAGTGGCTGTGAAGTGGGTGGTAGAGCCATTGGTTGGAAGACTGGGGGAAGGACTTGTCCATCTTTTGTCCGCGTGGAGACAACTACGCCGTCGCTTGTCCGCACGGAGGCGATGGCCGTGGCCATCGGCTGGTACGTAGGTGATGGCTGGCGGCTGGGAGGATGGTGGCAGTGCTGCCGGCTGTTGAGCTGGGGGCAGGGCTGCTGGCTGATGAGCTGGAGGCAGGGCTGCCGGGTTGGTGGGTGAGGATGAGTCCAAGGAGAAGTTGATGAGATTCCGGTATGGGATGTTGCTGTGGCTGGAGGAGCGGGGAACTTCGAGGTAGGCTGGTGGGAGCTGCTGGTAGGGCTGCGGCTGTTGTGGAGGGGCCACGGCGACATAGGCGGGCGGAGGTAGGTTGCCCACCGCTAGGGATGGGGCTGGTACCACCTGTCCGGTGGGGTTGGGGTTGACGCAGAGGTAGTTCTGTGGTGGCTGGTTGGGGTCCCGTTGGAATTGGTAGTGCTCGGACTGTACTGGGTATTCGATGGCTCGGAATGGGTTGAGGTTGTCGTCTTCTGACATGGGGGTGAGGTCGTTGAAGGGGTTCCGGCGGGGCATCTGGGAAGGGTAGGTGATTGCTCTGGGTTGTGGTGGTGCGGGGAGTGCGGGTGGGGCTTGGGAAGGTGGAAGTGCTGGAGGTGCCGTGGTTGGAGGGAGCGCTCGTGGTGCCGGCGTTGGAGGAGGAAGGGCTGGATTTTGAGTTGGGTACCCTTCCCCTGGGTGGGGCGGCGCTGGTGGTTGCTGCTCCGGGATGGGGCACGGATGGATTTCAGCTTGGACTTCCACTTCGTCGGGCGGTGGGTTGGGGGAGCCGTCGTCGAGGAACGGTTGCAGCAGTTGGTCGTGATCCAGAGCGTGGAGATGGTGGGCAATCTTTTCCGCTTCCTGTTTGAGTTTGGCTTGGTTGTGGGCGTAGTGGAGGTACTGACGTTCGTAGTGGAGTCGGGTCTCATGTCCCACGGGGTATTTCCTGGCCTTTGCTTCGGCTTGGGCCATGGAGTTGCCGAGGATGTCGATTTGGGCATAGATGTTGTGGTAGGCGGCGGAGAGATCGTTGCCGTCATCCCAGGAGAGTTGATTGTTGGTGCTGCTGCTGTGTTTGCTTGGGGCCGAGGAGCGGGTGGAGAAGTTGATTTGCTGGCGTGGTCTCGTCCACTGTTCTCCGGGGTTGTTGTTGTTGTTGACGGGCTCTTCGGCTGGTGGGGGAGGTGGATTGAACTCAGCGCGGAGCTCTTCCATCTCCCTGATGTTCTGGACGAGGGACTGGCGTAGGGGCTGTTGGGGCGGGCGGTTGTCGTCGGGGATTTGGAGGGTGCGGAGGGCGTCCTTGTAGATGACTTTGCATCGGGGGATGAGGCGTCGTCCTTCGTCGGGGTGTAGGAGTTTCATGATGAGGTTGAGGTTCTCTGGGTGGTAGACTCCCTGGAGAACGAGTTGGAGGGGGAGTCCTTGGTACATTGCCTGATGGTTAGCGGTGCAGGTTCTGCACTTGTAGATGGCGTTGGAGGAGTCCAGGAGCTGCAGAGCCATGTCACGCTGCTCCACCTGGTAGTCGGCAGGGAGGCTGAGTTCCCAGGCGTCCATTGCACAGGTGTAGCAGGTGTCGAGGTCGCAGTTGTAGCAGTGAACTGGTGCATTGGCGTGGTTGTTTGTAGACCCACGGCACTGGCTGCACTTGTTCACTTCGGCGGATGCCATGTTGACACACGCGGTCAGGAGCTAGCTGATGCTTGGCTGCTGCAGATGACAGAGATCATCAGCTTGCATAACTAAATTTTCGCGCCTGGGGGGACAGGGGAAAAGATAGGGAAAACTCAGTCAGGGACGAATGGTCATAACTCAGGATGAATGAATCGAATTGCCTGGACTTGGCTTAGAGCACCATTATCCTGTGTGACAGAGTGGCACCAAGGTGTCTTATACTGTGTCACTTGGGATCGGGTCTATGGCCGTCGTCGTAGGCCTACAACATGGTCACCTAGAGCTTTGACGCACGCGCTTCTTTGCACCTTACTTCCGGTCACGGGTAGGTGCGAAGATTCACTTCCGCTCATTTCACGCCTAGGCGCGAATTTGAAGTTCACACGTAGGTGTGACTTTTTGCTTTTACACCTAGGTGTGAACATCTGGCCATTTGCCAAAATAATAATATGCTCTATTTGCGTCATTTTAAAATCATGAATTTTATTTCATGATTTTATATTTCGCAAATGGCGACATATTATTTATGCCAATAACAGAGCGCTCAGTTCGCGTTATTGAATTCGTAATTAGTTCACGATTTCAATTTCGCAAAAGGCGACAAATGTTATCTTTAAGCCAAAGAATGCGCTTATTTTCTGCGTCAAATTAAATTGTAGTGAATAACAATTTAATTAGACGTAGACTGCGACAATTCTCTTTTCCTCAGAAACACGTAAGTTTTTAGCGCAAAGATAAATTCTGGAATATTCGACAGAATTCATTTTTTGCTAAACAACATGTTTCTTCCCTTAGAACGACTTAATGTCTTAGCTGAGTAAAATCAACTTCTGGAAATTAATCCGACAGAAGTCATTTTTTGCTAAGATGCGTTCTTTACCTTCCGCACAATTCTAATCAGTGCCAGCAGATTTCCAGCTTATTTAGTAAAAAATAGCCGAATTGCTGTTACTTTTCAAATCGTTTTAAGCTGCTTAAAAGCAAGCTTGCCATTATTTGTTATTTCGACAAATTGAATCACTAAAATGGCTTAGGTGCGCATGTTTAGCTGTGCTTTTCGCTGATGCTTTGACCTGCAGCCAAAAGATGCGCGCCAGACGTGTGCTTCTCTAGCTAATTACTTTCATAGCTGCTTGCTCTTTTGCCCAAGCATTAACTTCATCAAGACATTTCTTCACTTAGTTTTTCAGTCCACTAGTCCGATTTATTTGAACTCAACGAGTCTCTCAGCACTAGGCTAGAGAGAAAGGAGAGGAGGAGGTGGGCACCTTGGCAATGGTCTCCTCTGCATCCTTGTCTCGTCAACAGTGGATGGACGGGCAGCAGTGGGCGGAGGGCGGGAGGCACTTCTTTGTCTTCTCGCTCTGCAGGCCCACTTGGAAGGCAAGCAGGTCCTGGTTCTTGGCGGAGAGGATGTCGGCGGCAGAGGAGGTGGCTAGGGGCAGCGATGGGGAGCAGGAGTTGAGGCCATCGGATGCGGAGGAGGAGCCGGAGCTGGTGTTGGACTTTGCATCCACCACAAGTCCAGGTCCCGGTGGCTCGAGCACGGCGTCCTCAGTGTCAGGGGCCTCCTGAGCATCGTCATCATCATCCGTGCTGCCAAAGACATCTTCTAGGTGCTCGTCTATCCCCATGTTCACATCCTCCTCCTCCCTTAGTCCCACCACCACTCCTTCTTCCATGGAGGACACTTGGTCATCCTGCTTTTGAGGCTGGTCTGCCATTAGAGTGGAAGAGGAGGGTGAGCAGGAGTAAAGGGAGAGAGGGATTGGTGGTAGGAGATGCGAGTGACTGAGAAATCCAGCAGAGCTGAGCCCTCCCTCCTCTGGTAGGTGGGGCCTATTTGGGAGAGGGGGCAGCCAGGAGGGTGGAGCCTCTCCTTATGCATGGATCTGGGGAATTGAAGGGGGCGGGGGCAGTGAGCGGGGCACCACCGGGGGCGGGCTGGAGTAGACTTGATGTTGGCCTCTGGGGGGCTGCAGTTTAACACAGGCCAAGGCGGCACTTTCACATCCGCACAGAGGGCTATCTCCGGATCAAGGCTCCCTGGCCTCTGGAGGAGGGCAAGGGGAGGGAGGGGGGATAGGAGGTGTGTAGAGAGAAGGCGGCGATGAAAAAAGGGTGATGACAGGGCGGCAGAGGGTAGGTGCATTGACAAATGGCTGTGTTTACAATCCCATAGACTCCAGAGGTGTCTGGGGCAAGGCTACACTTGGCTCATTAATCGCAAAGAGGGGCCTGTTGCAGGTCAGAAGTTTGCAGGGGGTGACTGCACATGCCGCTTGGGGTTGGACTGCAATCTTCCAGACTCCATCTGGGAAACAGGGGCAGAATGCTGGCCTGTTGGCTGCATTTTACACTGCCTATCATTGCCTTCCCTGCTGCCATTGCAGTTCAGGGCCAGGCAGAGGCCTTCCAGAAGGGCATGTAACAAAGATCCTAACGTGGAGGCAGTACTCCCCATCAAACGCAAGGGCGGCTTGGCAGTGTTTTAGGCCAGCCAACATGCCTTCAGAGAAGGCCCAGAAACAGATTTGCATCTGGCATAGTGGTTGCTCATTCCACTCCGCATTGCCTATCAGAGGCCAGAGCTAATGCACAAGCGTGACTCAAAAAGAGTTCCAATGCTAAGCATCCTCATTTACTCTAGCATAGATTGTGCATCATTTTGGAGCGCAATATCCAGCTGAGAAAGAGTTTGCAGACTAGACAAAAGTTTGCCATAACTAAATTCAAACGCGTCACTAAATAGCTTTGCAGAAATGAATGATAGAATGGTGTAACTCTGCCGCAATTGTCTATTGGCGGAGTTAGACTAGGCTTTCTGGACAGTTTTGGAGCATGGCCTGGAGCAATAGGTGTTGTAGCAATAGGCCTTTCCACTGTTGGCCAATGTTGGCCTAGGCAGAGCGGATAGACAGGCTCTATTTCCTGTCCCTCCGCGTTCTTGCACAGCCTTTTGGGCTTTGCTAGGAGCCTTCTTAGAAGGATTTTAGATTCTGACACTTTTCAGCATCAAAATTGCTCTTTCTGCATCAATTTGCATTCAGAGGCTTATGATTTACAGCAACAAGAAAAGGCAATAAACTGTTTAAGTTTATTGCTTACATTCTCTGGCTAATAGGAGAAGGGGCAGATTGCTCTGCTGGGTACCCTAGCTCCTGCCCGGGGGCAATTATGCCTCTAGGAGGTCAATGTGCCCTGGGACTGGGCCATAAATCAGGTGGAGAATCCGCAAAGGGTTGCTCAATGATGAAATTTGGCTCTGCCAATGCTCAGGGGAGCAGCAAGCGAACGCTGCTGGCCATTTGCAGGATGGCACGGCTTTGAGGCCTGGCCTGCTCTCCTGCGGCGGAGGAGGGGAGGAGTTTGTGACAGATTTGTCTGCATTCTCTCCCTTTCCTGGCTGAGTAGCAGAGGCTTGCTCCTAACTTTACTTCAATCAGTCAGTGCTGAAAGTTTGTAAAGCAGGATTGCCATTGCGCTTTTGATAAAATGGCAAGGCTGTGCTGAGTGGCATTGCCAGGTGAGTCTGGGCAAGCTTCAGCTGAGGACTCTGAGGCGAGGCCCAAGCGAGGCCCTGCTGCAGAGGCTTGGCATTTACATGTCCAAACAATGCCCAGCTTTTTGTCGAATCTTGCAATGTTAAAATTGGGAAAAGGCAGTGTTTGTTTGGGGCTCAGATAGGCAGCCAAAGAGTGAGCAGTGATGTGGGCAGCGGTGGGAGAGAGCGGCGTTAGGGGAGTGCCCAGCTCAGCAGTTCTCCGGCACAAGGCCAACTTTGCTGCGCCACTTTTTCAGAAATTATCTGGCAATGCCAGAGATTTGTAAAAGTGGACGGCGGATTGTATTCTGCAAGCAAAACTTTTCAGTTAAGCTTTGACAGTTGCAATCACATTCTGTCTAGAGAAAAGGACCTGAGCAATGGCCAGGCAAGAGCTGGCACAGCTTAGGCTTGTTGCTTGGCCTTTTCAGCCTCCACAAGATGGCCTACTGCAATACATGGCTCAGTGAAATATAATTCCATGAACACTGTGTTTTGCTAGTTATATCAATCAAAGTTTCAATGAATTCATTTTCACTTTGATCTTTAAAACATCAACAGTCTAAACTGACATTTGCCATTGCCAAAAATGGCTGACTTTGGCAAGCCTTTGAGGCTGTCAGAGTGGACTGAAGGCAGGCGGGGAGGAGAGTTTGGGAAGGCTGGAGGAGCAGCAAAGCTCCAGCGGCCTTTTCCCTGGCAAGCGGCGGCAGTGAGACACAAGGCCAAATTAGTTGGCCCAGGCTCAGAAGCACCTCACTTTGCCGGCTAAGCTTGGCTCAGCAATAACCCCCACCGGTGGGGGGGTGGGGGCCCCCGGGGGAGGGGGGGTCGGGTGAAAGGGCCCCACAACAAACAACCAACCTTGACCGAGAAAAACCCGGCCGGGGGGGGGGGGCGAGCCAAACAAACCACAACAGACCGCGGAGCGGCCCGAAGGGCCGCTCCGCGGTCTATAGAGGTTACTGAACTTTTGTCCTCAGGTATATATATATATATATATATATATGTCTGGAAATGCTGTCCACGGGCGAATTCTCAACGGATTGGGACAAACTTTTTTTTTCCTGAAAGGTAATGCAATTTTAGGAAGATCTGGAGGGGTGGAACCGGTTTCCGAGCATTTGAAACATTACTTTTTTGGGTAGAAAGGTTGAAAATTTGGGTATGCTGTAAAAGGCTCAATTCTCAACGGATTTTGACAAACTTTTTTTTCCCTGAAAGGTAATAAAATTTTAGGAAGATCTTGAGTGGTGGAATCGGTTTCCGAGCATTTGAAACATTACTTTTTTGGGTAGAAAGGTTCAAAAATGGGGTATGCTGTAAAATGCTCAATTCTCAACGGATTTTGACAAACTTTTTTTTTCCTGAAAGGTAATAATATTTTAGGAAGATCTGGAGGGGTGGAACTGATCTTGAAGCATTTGAAACATTACTTTTTTGGGTAGAAAGGTTAAAAAATGGGGTATGCTGTAAAATGCTCAATTCTCAACGGATTTTGACAAACTTTTTTTTCCTGAAAGGTAATAATATTTTAGGAAGATCTGGAGGGGTGGGAACGGTCCCGGGGCATTTAAAACATTACTTTTTTGGGAAGAAAGTTTGCAAAATGGGGTGTGTTGAGAAATGGTGAATTCTCAGTGGATTTGGACAAACTTTTTTTTTGCTGAAAGGTGTTAACATTTTAGGAAGATCTGGAGGGGTGGAACCGGTCCCGGAGCATTTGAAACATTACTTTTTTGGGTAGAAAGGTTGAAAAGTGGGGTATACTGAGAAATGGCGAATTCTCAATGGATTTAGACAAACTTTTTTTTCCCTGAAAGGTAATAACATTTTAGAAAGATCTGGAGGTTTGAACCTGGTCCTGGAGCATTTGACATTACTTTTTTGGGTAGAATGTCTGAAAAATGGGGTACATTGAGAAATGGCGAATTCTCAATGGATTTGGACAAACTTTTCTTTCGTATTAAAAAATTAAAAATGAGCATTAAAATGTAAATTAAGAGCATTGGCATGGAATTGTAAGCTGCTAAGTTGTGTGGGAAGTTGTGGGCTGTGAAGCTCCGCGGTCACCTATTGCGCTCTGCGCCATATACTTGTTACTAGTAGGAACAGGACGGGATGGGGAACAACACGAATCCACCACTACCGTCGGTCCCTCCCCAAAAGAAAAGATAAAAACACTCCACCCCTCCAGCACCACACCCCCCCCCCCAACCGCCCCCCCCATCGCCGTCAGCACCCCCCGCACCCCATCCCCAAACAACAAACCCCCAAGACAACACAACCACCAAACAACCCACCACAACAACCACCCACCCCCCCCCCCCCTTTTTTAAGTGCAAGCAATAAAATGCGACCAGCTCAGAGAGAATAAAACACTGAATCGGAGATTCACAATTTCAGTAATAAATAACATACTTTTACACATCAATTTTAAATCCTAATTTTGTCAATGATAATCTTCCTCTATGCCGATAATCATTTGACAGACGTATTTGGAAATATTTGACCATTGGTGCTTTAGTGTTAAAAAAAATTTGTGTACAGGAGTTCAAAAAATTGTATCTGTTTAAATTATGACCTGGATTACCCTGGTCAAAGTTAGGCTTAGATTCTCTATATCTTTGTGTTATATGACAAGTATGACTTGTAAAAAATGGAGGCACATAATGGCTAAAATTTGGGATATGGTATAATGTAATATTAAGTTTCCTTGCTAAGAAACTAAAATAGGCATCTTCCCAGAGAAAACAAAAATTGCAATTGGTGTTTAAAGCGTATTTTAAATATTGTCTAGCTCCAAGTTGGGACACGATAAAGAGATGACCATGCACATAAGGAAAAAATGCAATATATGGCAAAATGTTCAACGTGGCCCGCCTGTAAAAATGCACTATAAATTACCATTAGCAATTCTATCCTACATGTAGTAATTATATAACTGGTACCATCAGCATGCCAACAAGTATATGGCGCAGAGCGCAATAGGTGACCGCGGAGCGTATTCCCCTTCCACATTCAACAGCAGAGATGCCAAAAATGAAGGGATGTTTTCATTGCAATGGTGAACAATTTCTCTCAAAAGGGTAAGTCTGTGGTTTCTCAGCCAATTTCAAAAGTAAACACAGATTCAGAATCGGTATATATGACTTGTGAATCAAACAAGTATATGGCGCAAAGCGCAATAGGTGACCGCGGAGCGCTTACACCTTCACATGTAGCAAAATCCATAAATTAAGGAAAATTTATGCTGTGAGGGTGAACATTGCATCTCAAAAGGAAAAGTCTGTGGTTTCTCAACCATTTTCAAAAGTAAGCACAGATTTGGAATCGTTATATACGACTTGTAAATCAATAAACCAAAGTCTTCTGTTCAATTATCAGCCGTTCAGCTGCTACTAATTATTGATGCTATTGTCATGAATGAAAGTTTGTCACCCAAGAGGGCAAGTCTGTGGTTTCACAACCATTTTCAAAAGTAAGCACAGATTTGGAATCGTTATATACGACTTGTGAACAAAAAAACTCAAGTGTTCTGTTCAATTATCAGCCGTTCAGCTGCTATTAATTATTGATGCTATTGTCATGCATGAAAGTTTGTCACTCAAGAGGGCAAGTCTGTGGTTTCTCAACCATTTTTAAAAGTAAGCACAGATTTGGAATCGTTATATATGACTTGTGAACAAAAAAACTCAAGTCTTTTGTTCAATTATCAGCCGTTCAGCTGCTACTAATTATTGATGCTATTGCAGTGCATGAAAGTTTGTCACTTAAGAGGGTAAGTCTGTGGTTTCTCAACTATTTTCAAAAGTAAGCACATATTTGGAACCGCTATACACGACTTGTGAACAAAAAAACTCAAGTCTTGTGTGCAATTCTCAGCCGTTCAGATGCTACAGAGGAAATTGGTAATTTTCTGGAAAAACTTTTTCCTACTCAGGAAAGTAATGTTTCTAATGGTCCGGCACCAGCTCCACCCCCCCAGGATCCAAGCGGCACATTATAGCTTTCAGGAAAAAAAAGTATGTCCAGATCCGTTGAGAATTCGCCCATGCCCAGCACTTGCAGATAAATATATATATACATAGGACAAAAGTTCTGTAACCTCTATAGACCGCGGAGCGGCCCTCTGCCTTTGGGCCGCTCTGCGGTCAAAAACTCAAGTCTTCTGTTCAATTCTCAGCCGTTCAGCTGGTTTGTCACTCAAGAGGGTAAGTCTCTGGTTTCTCAACCATTTTCAAAATTAAGCATATATTTGGAATCGTTATATACGACTTGTGAACAAAAAACTCAAGTCTTCTGTGCAGC